>JABSTR010000843.1:0-59117 GCA_013339765.2 Haemaphysalis longicornis | reverse complement strand
GCCGCAAATGCTGTGGGTCGAGTGTGAGGTTGTTTTTATTTACACAAAAAGCAATTAACCGGTCATAGCGGGTACGCAGTGCAATCATGAAAACTTGCCGGTTTTACACTAGGGGCTTTCCATGATAAAATTTGCAAAACACGAAATTTTCGGCGCCCCGTTGTCGACGACACTGCTTGTTCTACGGTTCGAGTGTCCATATTCGCGCACCACCACGTCCGCACCATTGAACAATGTCTAAAAACCAAATTCAATGACCCTACTACGCATTTCGACAGATAGCCTAAGTCAGATGGCGCGAATCGAGCCTGACCGGCTCCAGAAAGTACCCGGTGAACACCTGCTTGCGGGGACACGCCATGTTGACAACCTGCCTCGCTGCTGGGTCGCCGGCGCTCGGCGATACCTCCGCTCGCCACTCCGCTCTAAGCGGTTCAAGCTCTTCGTGCGGTTCAAGTAATGCAGCCTAAAATGCATGTGTTTGGGTTATGACCAGCAGAAAGTTCGAATAAAGCGATATTTCGAGTGAAGCGATTTCGTTAAAAGGAGGGATTACTTATTTAAAAAAAACACGCGTGACAGAAAAAATGTGATCGTCCTACAAAAAAAAAAAACCCTGCGTGTGGTGGGATGTACAGGCTGTATACTTGTAGGAAGTGCTTGAGTCGTGTTGTACCATGTGGCTTGGATTGCATGAGTATGTGAACTACGGGTAGCACCTCTCTGCGCCTGCCACACAGACGTCTTGAAGACGCCGTGAGCAGATACGAGTATGCTGCACGTGTATGCTCTATTCGTAGCCTAGCAAAGATAACTTCAGTGCATTGTGTGTGTTGTGTGTGTCAGTGGTGTATGGTATGAAGGGCAGTTTTGATACATTTAATTTGTTGCCTGTATGTTTACCCTAGTATGTGTGCCATGTTTTCCGAAGTTCATATCTGATTCGTGGCTTCATGTCGGTGTAGGGTAATGTTGTTATGTCTTACGTTGTCATGTCGGTGTAGCGTAATGTTATGTATTGCTGGCGGTCATGCAAGGGATCCAGCTGAGGGTGCTAAAAATCTGAGTCCGGAGAGGCCGCCTCTGAAACTTGAACTTGGCAACGTTCAACGCATGAACTCTGTCTAGAGGACGAATCGTAGCTGTTCTATTAGAGGAGCTCTAGGACGTTAAATATGATAATTGTTGGCTGAGTGAAGTATTAGGAACAGGAGAAGGCTTCATTGTTTGATTAGCGGGAATTTGTAATGCTATCGTGGACCTCACGAAAACAAAGAGCAGGAGGAGAGACGTTTAATCCAGAGGGAGGTAGCAAGGAACGCGGAAGACTTCTTCAGTGTTAAAGAAAGGATCGGAGTAGTGATCAAGCTAAACAAGCGATACAGGTTAAAGAGATCACAATCGTATGCACCAACCGATAGCTACGATGATAAGGTCCTACGTAGTATTCCCAAAGACGTCGAGTCAACAATGAACAAGCGAACAAGAGAGTTCGCAGTTCCAATGGGAAGGTAACGCAAAAGTAGGCGCTAACAGATTAGGAGAAAATCTGTGGGACATTCATGAATAGACACTTGCAACACTTCAGATACACCTGTTCGATTTCTCAAGATAAAAGCCCTGAGGCTAATGAACACATTATTTCGCAAACGAAAGAGCATGAAATGGACATAAAAAAACCTCCCAGGATGACGAAAAACAAAATTTACTTTATTTTAAATGAAAATTCAGTCATCGTGCAATATCTAGAGGTGCTAAGAAAGATTTGGAGCAGCAATCATAGGATAGTTATTTGGAAGCTAAAGCTGAATCTCAAAAGAGAAAGAAGGAAAATCGGGAAATTTAAGAACTCCGGCATGACGTCAGTCAGAGCCACATCGCAGGAATTGAAAATCACTTTTGGAAACAAATTGTCGCGGCTGTTAGAAAGGGAACTTGCAGAGAACAAGGTGGAAAACTAAGAAAATGAAGGAAAATGTTTCAGAGCATAGAAACGTGAAATATTACAGTACACTGGACGAAATTGAATTAACGGAGCTGCCAAATTGGTTAACAAAAGTAAGACAAGTGCCATTCGTGCGTACAACACGGCAGTCATGGAAAAACGGTTGGAAATATGAGCAAGCCTGAAAGCAACAAAGAAGCTGGCTATTGGAAGAGACAAAATGTACGCACTTGGAGAAGAACAGGGTGACACTACCCACAATATGGAAGAGATAGTGAAATAGCGGAACGTTTGAGTCGAGGCCATACTACAGCGCCTTGGACCATGGGAAACTACTGAGCCTAAAAGTTTAGTTTGGGGTGTTCCAGCAGTAACTAAATAGAAAGCAGAAAAGGCGCGTAAGTGCGTAAAAAGGGGGAAATCTGCAGGTGGAGACGGCATACCTTCAGACATAGGGTGGAGATATAATACTAGAAAAGCTCGGGAAACAATTCCCAGATTGTTTAAGGACTTTAAAGGCACTCAAAGCGTGGGAAAACATCAACCTAGTTATAATTCTCAAGAGGGAAGATAACAAAGATCTTAGGAAATAACGACCCATCAGCCCTTTTTCGGTTGTATACAAGTCGTTTACCAAGTTAATAGTTAACCGTATAAACGACAGACTAGACTTCCTACAACCAAGGGAAAAGATTGGGTTTGGAAAATGATACTATACAATGAATAACATTCATTAAATCAAGCAAGTAATAGAAAAATACGCAGAGTATGACAATTCGTATTCGTATGACAATTACATCATACTAAAGCGTTTGATTCAATAAACGCCACCGCAGTAATGGGCGCCATAAACGACCAAGGAATAGAAAAGACCTATCCAGGACTTGTGGACGACATACATGAATAATGCACGGGAAGGATAATCCTCTACAAGCGACGGGTAAAATTCGCGATAAGAAAGGGGGTGCAACAAGAAGGTATGATCTCTCGAAAATTATTCACACCATGTCTGGAGAGCGTATTCAAGAAGCTTTAAAAATGTGGTTTACGAATAAACAGGGAGTACTTGAACAATTTAAGGTCTTGAGACGACAATCTTGCTAAGTGAATCTGCTGAAATCCAAAAATGAACAAAAAAGAACTACATTGAGAAAGTTTCGCCGCAGGGCTTCAGATAATATGCATAAATATAAACTAATGGTAAGCAAGCACTCTGAACGCGTCGTTTTCATCACATGTAACGAAACACTGCAACAAGCGGAAGAATAACACCACCTTGGCCAGATGGTCAGTGCTGACGCAAACAACAAGAAATAAATGCGGAGCAGAGTAGATTGTGTTGGGGTACACTCACCAAGCAGTCGTAAGTAGTGAAAATTAAGCTTCTCCTACCCTTAAAAAGAAAGGTATTCAATCAATGCATCGTGCCGGTGATAACGTGCTAAGCGGAAATTTAGCGCCTCACAAATCAAGGGGGAAAAAATTAGATCCGTCAAGCATGCCATGGAACGAATGAGGATAGGAATAACGCTTAGGGACAGCAAAGGAGCAACCTGGATTATGGAGCAAACTCGAGTGAAACATACCATACTTCAAATTAGGAAAACAGAACTGGACGTGGGCTGGACATGTAGTACGACAAACTGAGAAGCGGTGGACCACGAAGGCAAGAAAATGGACACCCAGAAACGGGACTACAAGGGGAAGCCCCTTTACTCGATGGAGCGACAAAAAAATAAATTGGGAGGCATAGAATGGATTTGCGCAGGGCAGGACAGTAGCGGGTAGAGGAAAATGGGAGAGGCCTTCGTCCTGCAATGGACCTAAACACGCTGTTGTAATTGTTATTGATGATGATATAGTACTCAATAAGCTGAGAAAATTACGGGAGTCGAAGCGATGCTCTCGATGGGACTTGTGTAGTATACTCCGACATCAGACGGCGTTAAATGGCAAGCCCGTTCAGGGTTATTTCTGTTCTATGTGTAACCATTAGATGACGAACGGTCATTTCAGACACTGTCGCGCTTGTGCCAATCTGATAACAAAATGTAAGTCCTGTGGGGAAGAGTGTTTGTCCCTAGGCTAAGATATTTCACGTCGTGCTTCTAAATTTTTTTGCAAGGCCAATACCTTTTATCAATTTGTTTTCCCAAACCCAATTTTCAGACTGACATTACTTGGTCGTTTACTGTAGTTAAAAGTATATTAAAGACAGACAGAGAGACAGACAGCTTGTGTCTGCCTTTCGCCTGAGTTCATACGTTAAAAATTGCAAACCTTATAATTATTTGAGCACCGAGTCATCAGCTTACTAAGATCCATGCATAGGCGCGAACATTTTAAGGTCCTCCAAATCATCCTCCAAAACCTAAATGTTCCTGTTCGACAGGATGGAACGAACAGTGTCGCCCAATGACTGCCTACACTTTTTCTTAAACGTGAGGCTGTTCAACACTTTTGCTATGGCCGCGATTGCTGTACGCAATGTGTGTTCTTTAGTTATACACCTTCTACTTGGCCTTGGCCACCTGATGCGAAGACTCTTACCTTTATCTCCAAATTTGCTCATGAGTATTCGAGACGTTACCAAAGGCAAGCCTCCAGCGATCAAGTCTTCTATTTGCACGTGCTTGAAATGCCTGATGTTTGTAACACCCAGTTTTTGCAGCACTGTCACGATGTCTTCAAACTCGTCTCTGCGGTAGGCGGCTTCATCTCGGAGTGCATTCTTCACCTGACTCTTAAGCTCCCTGCAAAAGAAAAAGTGCTTGATTTACGCAGGAGGAAGAGGCCATTGAAATCCTCGCAAAACAATTACGAGGGGTCCGTGAAAGCATTTTAAGGTGAGGTTCAGTCGTGAACATGTTCGTGTTCGTGGGATTAGGATTAAATGCAGACGGAAATGACATATCTGACGGAACGCGCTTAGCTAGTGCGAATGGTATATAATATATATATATATATATATATATATATATATATATATATATATATATATATATATATATATATATATATATATATATATATATATATATAATATATATATATATATATATATATATATATTTATATATATATATATATATGTATATATAAGAGTTTTTACAGCAGAGCAGCTTACGCTTACAGTTCCACTCTGCAGCGTTACCAGAAAACAGCCAAGGCAAGCACACGTGATCGTGCGCCTCGTGAGGGGCACCCGGCGGAGTCCAGGCTTGCGCGATGGCTTCCACCGCTACAGGAGCTCAAAAAAAAACTAGAAAAGAAATACCCAGCGCTCGTAAACGTGCGCCTCTTGAGGAGCGCTCGGCGTCAGCCAGCTGGACCTTCGGGAACACTCCGTCCAGTGTCCGTGTGCGATCTCTCGCCTGCTGGTCTCTTCGCCACTTCACGGGTATTCACGGCTGTAGCAGGGAGCCAGACACCAAGTTCGCGCTACAAACGCCGTGTTCGCGAAGCCGGTTGCTGGGGGTTCGAGCGTGTGTCAACGCGGTCCACTTTCGGCGAGATGTGAAAGCCTGCGGGCAAAATGATCCGGGTCTGCCAGTCACTGCGAACTTTCAGCGGCAAGTTCGGAAATTCATGTGAGGTGCAACAGCCTAGTCTCCGACGAAGAAGAGAGGGACCGCCAGCATTGCTGATTCTCCAGCCTTGCGCCGGTGCGCCACTAGTAGAAGCTAGGGCAATTTTAAAGACGATAGTCTTTCTTGGGCTACTTAAACCCAAACATTTTGTCTGTCTGTATGTCTGTCTTTATGTCTGTCTGTCTGCCTGTCTGTCCGTCTGTCTGTCCGTGACTCGATACAGCCAGCCGGGCAAAGTAAACTTGATATTGTGCAATACTCGTATATACTCACAACCATACGTAAACGCCTAAGCCTGGTTAATGTGTTCATACTTCTCAACTTTGTTGAACAAGTACAAGACATTACGCAAATATAAGACAGGATTAGTACACAAGGGATATTTACAGTGTTCCTTTATAAAAATTTATGGATGCTTGGTTTTTCGTTAGAAAATGATATTGCACATCTACTGCAGAAAGCCGCTGCCTCCTGGCGGTTAATGAAAAATGACGCGGCAACAGCAACGAAAGGTTCCACTGGCTAGGTTCCACGTTCTGGTTGGAACGTACGAGGAGCACTGAGACGCGATTCTATAAACCTTGTAGTCGGCCGCCTCCATTCACGCGCGTCTCCGCCGTACTGCAGCGCTGGCATCGAGGAACCCGGCCTGTATCAGTGGAACGCGGTAAATTCAAATCGCCTTGAGCAAAGCTTTAGTGTGTTTACCTTGGGATGAGCGCGACTATACAGGAAGGGCATGAGAGGTGAGCGGGAAAGCAAAGGGGGGCATTTCCTTGGCAAATGTCTACAAAGACTGTCGTCTTTAGACGACATTTGCAACAAAAGGAGCAGATACGCTGCCAATTTTTTATGGGTCATTCATCATCATCATCATCACCACTACCACGACCACCATCAGCCTGTTCTTGTTTACTCCTGGACGAAGGTCTCTCCGTAATATCTCCAACAGTCTTCCGAGTGGTACCTTAAGAAACCGCGCGTAAAACCTGCACAACGAGAAGGCAACCAGGCACGAACGCTGAAAAACTGCTGAAAGTGTATTAGATTTGTCAATAAATAGCAGGATTGAACGTAATCATACGCCATCGCAGCCATGAGACGACTACTACTGCTGTAGGCGTTCCGTAGCGCCAGGATTTGGCGCATCCTTCGCTCAGAATCTCAGTGGCAAGTTCACTTTCTTCAGTATTGCCTAGAAGTGGCGTACTCGCAGGTTGCACCTACCAGCCAGGTGCCAGGGTGCGTGCGATCGGATGTCCGGGTGGCGTCTAGAGGCACTACGGTTGTCTGGAAAGGGATGCTGGCCAACTTTCCAAGAAAGGGACGCCATAAGAGGCAAAAACAAGAACATTCACACGCTGCGCGTCGAAGCTCTGCCAAACGGCGTGAGAAAGAGGCTGGAACTTTGACCTAAAGTTTGCCTACAGGCGCATCTGGAAACGTCTGAGCTGTTGCTACCGCAGAAAAGTATGAGAAGAGGGTCGTGAAGCAATGGTGGCGAACGTCTGTGACTTGACGTGTGAGAAACCTCAAAAGCCGAGGAAGGACGCCATACCCCTAGAGCGAGTCCCCCCAGTTGACCAAGCTATCCTCCTCAATTAGAAGACTAAGGTTTTATACACTTGAAGACCTTATTCAGTTCCAAGACCCACAAGGAGCCGTGCCCATCTAGGGTGATGGTTACGGAAAGAGGCACTTTGCAGAACGCCTTTGGGTGTCTCTTTCAGGCGTGTTTGTCAAAACTTCCGATAGACGACCCCTTCGTAGTGCGGAACCGCCAGCGGCCTCAACGACTTTTTTGCAGGCGCAGCCCTCTGACGTTCTGACTGGTTTATCGGTGTCCTTAAAGACATGTATTACTCGCTTCCTTATGCCTTGGCTTTAGAAGCGGTCAGTGAAGCCATCGACCTGTTCGGGAGTGCAAGATTCCAAAGTAGGTGCAGCATCGCCACGGAACCTTGCTTCAGGGGCTAGCATTTTACCTACAACCAACTTTCGTGATACACAACTATGATCTGCTCCTCTAGCGAGGAGTATGCATAGGCTCCTTGATGGTACCCGTTGTAGCCACCTCCTACTTGCCGCATTTGACAGGCGTCTGCATGCCGCCCAGGCATACTTAGCAGTCGGGCGAATGTTCCGGTATGATGACGAGTGCCTTGTGCCCTTTAAGGTAGGTGGCGACCCGTTAAGCCAAGGAGGCATGCTTCTGAAGACATTTTCACCTGTTCTGATGGCTTTCACAGTGGCGAGCGAGAAGCTAGAAGACAAGAAGCCGCAATTTTAGGGGCGAAGCTCCTTAAGGCGTGGGTCTGTCCATCCTAGACGTATGTATGTAGCCACCTCTAGTTTAGTTCTTGGATTGTTTACTAGATGGCGTGGCTACCTCTAGTTTAGTTCTTGGATTGTTTACTAGATGGCGGTACTTGTATATGATGAAAAGATGCGCTTGGATTGTTTACTAGATGGCGTGGCTACCTCTAGTTTAGTTCTTGAATTGTTTACTAGATGGCGGGGAGCGTTGTAATAAAATCCGTTCGCTGTTGGCGCGCGCTCGCAGTCGCACGATGGATAAGGCTGCAGATGTGCGAGCCCGCGAGGCAGAAGCGCTCCGTGAAGCTGCGCGACGCCGCCGCCCAGATCCTGCCGTACGAGAGCGGGAGGCCGAAGCCTGTCGTCTGGCTGCGCGACGACGCCGCCAAGATCCCAGCGTTCGAGAACGAGAGGCCCAAGCGTCACGGCAACGGCGCGAGGACCCTGCCGTACGGGAAGCGGCACGGCTGCGGCGCGAAGAGGATCTCCAAAACGTCAGAGAATGGGAAGCGGCGAGAAAGCGCGCCTATCGACAGCCAGACCCCGATGCAGTGAAAGCTCGTGAGGCCTCTGCAAAACGCATCAGGCGAGCTCAGCCCCAAGGTGCCGACGCGCGGTTTAAGCGAGACTTTCTAGACGTTACGTTCGGACACAGATGTAGTGGGCGAACTTTCACTGAAGAGTTACGGTTTTACCGATGATTTCACCTCAGGAGCTTCGCCCACTCATCATCATTCACCCCGTGGATACACTGTGAATTTTTTTAGACTTGGGATCTGTTTTCGGCAGTAACTTGTGCTGCGATATTCCCCAGGTTCACAAAAAGGACACCTGCCGTTCAGTTCTGCACACCCGAAGGTGGTGAAACATGGGATACCCATGGCAGCCATACAAAACTCAGTGACTAGATCATGCGTTCACACGATGGCGAAGCGCTTGGACAGCCAAGACAACCAAATCAATCCGCCGGGTATCCCGCTCAACTAATGCGCAGCTCTGCAAAAGCAATTTCTAAACTGGCGATTTCTAACGGGACTACAAAAAGGCCGCGGGAGAGTGCCAGGGGCCGCCTCAACGTCAAACGGTACGTTATCGCCACGGCGTTTGACATCCGATGAAGATAGGAGACAAAGAAGTGTAGGAGGAGGAACAAACATTTATTTTACAAAGTTAGAGCGGATGGGTAACCGCCTCAGTCCAGATAGCTGCACGCTGTCCCTGCTCGGGGGGCCCGTTGGATCAGGTTTTCGTGGTCCTGCAGGTCCTAGCCGGTCAGCGCGCATTCCCACCTCTTGGGAGTAACTGAGGGGCGTGGAGAGGGCTATGTAAGCAGAAAATTATGAAATGGAGGATTGCCGCTGTGGTGTGGCAAATAGGGCAATTGTAGGTGAAACGGCTCGTGGGGGGCATTTGGGACGAAACGGTGCAGCTGTGCAGGTGTTTAGAGACGTTGTCAAATGTGGGATTCTTTGTTGGGGAGTGTAAGGTGTGGAGAATGATGTTCCCGGCGGGGCGGTGGTAGTGCTCGAAGATATCTGAGTACGTGGCTGGTAATGGGTGTAGCGTGTCTGTCATGGTGCCGAAGTCGCGCGGCCTTGTCGGGAGTGCCCTGTGCAGCGTGAGTTGCTTCGTTTCCAGGGAGAGAGGTCTGACCTGAGGTGCAGACGATGGTTATGTTATGACAGTACTCTGAGGCTTGAAGATGTTTGAGGGCGGGTAGAGGCATTCCTACAAAAAGGTATCTTCGACAGGATTTCTGCGAGTCGGTGTTAATCGTGAGGTAGTCGGTAGTGTATGCCCTGCTAACGCCACTACCGTAGCTTCCGCTGCGGGTGGTGATGGGTGGCCGTAAGTGGCTGCAGTGTAGATGGTGCCGTGGGTGTCTGTTACAACTAGTGTTGTACAGGAAGGTGAGTGCGCGATGTTGGTGTAGCGGGTGTCGTTGTGGGATGAGTAATTGTTACATAGGTAGCGAACACGAGTGTTTCGACGTCATTTATTGTACTCGGCATTCATATTCTTGGAAATGGGATGACTTGGATTGTGGGTCGTGTGAGGTGGATGGGGTTCTACTCGGGATGCGTGCCTTGGGAATGGGATGACTTTGATGGTGGCCCGTTTATGAGGTGCTACCGGCTGTAGTTCTTCATGGGGTTCTGGTATAGGACGGCCTAAATAATGGTGGACTGGGCGACCTCCAGGGGTGAGCGTAGGACAAGAGAGCGGGAAGGTTTAAGGTTCTATGAGTTCGGAGAGTAAGTTCTGCAGGCCTGTAAGTTCTGCAAGTTCTGTGGGTTCTGTAAGTGGAAAACGCTATTCGTGGGAGTGAAAGCCGGTAGTACCAGGGCTGTCTTAAAGGCTCGCCGGGGGAGAGAATCCAACTTCGAATGTTCTTTCGGTTGGAGTTGGACGCAGAAAGTGGCAGGCGTAATAACGGCTGAGTAGTAATGCTTGCTCAAGTTCACACGCGTCTTGTTCTGTAACATGCGGGCACAGACAAGGCAGGAGTGGGGACAGTTTTCTCAGCGCCTGACAAATTAGCCACCTTGTGCTCCAATGGTCAATGATAGAAATGGTCCCAGGGGTACATGTGGGAAGAATCATGATAAATAGCATAGAAATGGTGTGTACTACATAGTGTACGAGATCACACTTTTCTGCGAGCGGTTCTAGAGTGGCCAGAGTGGTAGGTGCGTTAATGACCGTGTTCGTGAGCCCGCATATAACATGCGCACAGGAACAGGAAGCAATGTTTGATACACTGCAAAAATTCCTTCTCCACGCTCAACGAACCCTGCATCTTAAAGGGTTAACGTCATGCCCCATCCCTCGAAATGCAAGTAGCTTCCGTCGAGGGCATTCAAGCGCCAATAAAGAGAAAATGCAAGTTTGTTTTATTCCAAACATGCAAAGATTTATATTGCCCTCAGCGCTGGTGTGACAGCCAAGGATGATTTATTTACAGAAAAATTAAACATTTGAAGGCGAAGTTTCAATTTACCCTCTGTGTTTTTGTGACGTTGCCAATAACGTATCCAGAGTAGGGCTTTAAAACTAAAGATAGCCTGCTGACCAAGGCTGCTACCATCTCACAGACGGGCGTTTGGTTACGTTATCGCCCACTCTCATAGATGGCTCTGCCATACCGCTGAAGTGTCAGTATTCGCACTTCGCTCCTGGCCAGAATTCTATGACTGCCGTATTTTTATTAGGGTTCATACTAATTGCTTCCTAAAACGTAAGCTACGACTCGACAAACATGGCCATGCAAGTGACCGTGCCTCTTATGTCAGATGATGTTTGAAGTTTAATGGCGCAAGGCCAGCTAGGGCAAAGAGCGCCAAGAAAGTTGTTTGATAAATTAGTGACACCTAAAAGGTTAGTGGGAACACGAATAAAATCAATTAAACACTATGAGCAACACTATGAGCATGGCTCGTGTAAAGGGCCAGGATGAAGACCAAGAGGGGTTAAAAAATAAATGAGGTGGCTGGTATATAGGACCAGGGGTAAAACTATGGGTAGTATGAGATGAGCTGTAAGAATTGAACTTCTGAAAGAAACCTGAAGGTGCGCTGGACAGAAAACATGGCATCGTCTCCTAAAAAGTATGAGGGATGTGACGGAATATGTTGTCTGTAGAGTTCTCTGAAGTGTTTGCGTCGTGTAACGTTGAGTTCCTTGCATTAAATGAGGATGTGTATCACGGGTAGGCCCTTCCCACACCAGTTACACAGGGGTCCTGGAGATACCGTGAGCAGGTGCGAGTGTGTTACATACGTATGGCCTATCCGTAACCTAGCTAAGGTACCTTCAATGTGCCTGTTGTGCGAGTCAGTAGTGTATTGTCCCATGTGTGGTTTTATCACGTGTAGTTTGTTGCCTGACTGTTCACTCCAGTCTGCTTGCCAAGTTTTAGGAGTTGCTGTCTTATGCCTGGCTTGAGGTCTGTGTAACGTACTGTTCTTAAGCCTACTGTGTTTCGGAGTGCAGAACTGGCGGCCATTTCATCAGCCAGTTCATTTCCGCCAATGCCACAGTGGCCTGGCACCCAACACACAGTCACCCCAAGTTTTGACGAATAAACAAGCATAAATGATTTGAAAACAAGATTGACGACATGGTTTTGCAATGACTTTCCCGATGATAATGCACAGATGACGCTTAGCGAATCTGTATAGATAATAGATTTAGAAATACGTTCAACTACGTCACTTATAACCAGAAAAATGCAATATGCCTCTGGCGTAAATATACTCGTCTTTACATTCATGGTTCTAGATGCTTCAAAATTGGGTCCATGCACAGTACAAGACACTGCAGTG
The DNA here is from genome assembly GCA_013339765.2 of Haemaphysalis longicornis. Lineage (NCBI taxonomy): Eukaryota > Metazoa > Arthropoda > Arachnida > Ixodida > Ixodidae > Haemaphysalis > Haemaphysalis longicornis. The sequence continues at coordinate 46,941 of JABSTR010000843.1, read as the reverse complement.
AACGTTTTAGATGCACTGCTGAAAAACTCTGCAGCCCTGCATTTGTCCTCCAGATACAGGAAATTCTGCAGAATTCCAGTTCTTGGTGTCCTCTTCCAATAATACTGAACGAAAGACAAGTCACACGACACAGGATGGAGATGCCATGGTGCTATAAGATCAGTGTGAGATGATTTTGATGTATCTAAGAAGGAGACCTCATGAATAGTCACCTCGTCCCTCACTCTCGGCGAGAAAGGAACAGAAATTTATGGACGGTTTAAAAAGAGTTTAGTTGTGGATTTATCATTCAAAACCGGTTCAAAGTGATGGTTATTCATTGATGAGATTTTGGAGGCATATAAAAGAACAACAAAGGTACGCTGGTACGCTAAGCACCATTTGTCGCACTGTGCATAAAGACTGTGGACAGGACTAATACGAATGCCCCAAAAGACAAGCGAAGCCCCAAGTGAAGCACTGGGTCTAGCATTTTCAGTGCTGTGTTTCTGGCTGACCCATACACAACACTTCCGTAGTCCAACCGTGACCCTACCAACGTGGCATAAAGCCGAAGCAGAAGTCGTTTGTCTGCACCGTATGATTGGTGAGACAGGACTTTTATAATATTCCTTGTTTTTAGGCATTTTTGTTTCAGTCGTTTAATGTGGGTAATGAATGAGAGTTTCTCTTCAAACACCACACCGAAAACCTTGTGTCCTTTTTTCACTGGAATTGAATTACCATTGAGTTTTACGTCGGGATCGGGCAGGATGCTGCGCCTTTTTGAGAATACAACGCAGCTACTTTTAGAAGGAATAAGTTTAAATCCATTTTCTTCTGCCCAGCGAGAAAGTTTATTTACCCCAAGCTGGACCTGACGTTAAAAATGGATATGCTACATGATTTGAAAGATATTTGAACGTCACCTACATACATCAAGCAGGAGATGTTTGGCGGCAGTGCCTTTCGGAGAGAGTTCATCTTTACTATAAACAAGGTGGAGCTCAAAACGCCAGCTTGAGGCACACCATCTTCCTGAACGTGAACGTTTCATATTGCCGACCCAACTGTGGCACGGAATGTTCGTGAAGACATGTAACTACAAAGATCGTTCAGCATGTTACCTGAGATACCAAAAGATTTTAGGTCTATAAGAATGACGTAGCGCCATGCCGTATCATATGCCTTTTCAATGTCAAAAAATACTGTCATACAGTATTGCTTATGAATGAATGCATCCTTATTGTAGGCCGCTAGAGAAACCAGTTGATCATTTCTGCATTGCCCCGCCCGGAAGCCTGCCTGGCAGCTCACGAGAAGACCATTGTACTCTCGAAAGTACGCAAGCCTCCTATTGACAATCTTCTCGAGCAGCTTGCACAGGCAGCGTGTTAGGGCAATGGGACGATAACTAGCAGGGGAAGACGGATCCTTTCCCTCCTTCAGAAAAGCCACTACGATGGCCTCCCTCCAAGACCCTGGAAGGTGCCCCGAAAGCCATATTATGTTGTAGAGGTGCAAAAGTGTTTCGAGTGTGTCTGCGTGTAAGTGTTGTATGATGGTGTACGTAATGTTGTCTCCACCTGGAGCTGAAGGCTTAGACGTACTGAGAGCCAGCTTCAGCTCATGAAGTGTAAAGGGGGAGTTATAGGAGGTGTTTGAATGACTATTATCCCACAAGGACTTCTTTTCACTAGATGTTTCGTATTTCATGAAAGTGCTTGTGTAGTGTGCAGAACTAGACACGCGTTGGAAGTGTTGTGCAAGTGTGTTGGCCTGATCTTTGAGTGCGTCCCCTGTTGTGCTCACCAGCGGCAGGCTGTGTGTCTGTTGTCCCTTGAGTTTACGTATAAGTGTCCTTACTTCGCGTGTGTCTGTGTATGAGTTTATGGATGTAAGGAAGGCATGCCAACTCTCCCTTTTTGAATCACGGCACATGCGCTTTCCGAGTGCTTTTGCCCGTTTAAAGGATACAAGGTTATCAGACCTGGGGTACCGGCGAAGGACACCCCACGCCTGGTTCTGGGCCACTCGCGCTCGCCTGCAGTTCTCGTTCCACCAGGGCCTTCTTAAGTTGCGTGGTGCACCGGAGGCCTGGGTAATAGACTTGTCGGCGGCGTCGAGAATGTGCGCCGTGAGCAGTTGGGTCGCCTCTTCTACGTGTAGGTGCTTTATCGATGTTTAGTGTAGTTTAGATGTTTCTGTGAATGTACTGCAGTTTGCTCTTCCCTCACAGAACCTTTTATGAGAGGGGGAAGTGTTTGTACCTTTGCCTATGTCAGTCAATTTGGTGGGGAAGTGGTCACTACTATATGCGTTTCTGTCCACATACCACTCAAGAAATGGAAAAAGTACTGCAGAGCCAAGAGCCAAGTCAAGATGTGAATAACTGTTTTTCCTATGTTATAATATGTGGCTTGGTTTTTGTTAAAAAGGCATGCCCCCGATGATGTTAGAAATTTTTCAATTAGGCGACTTCGGCCATGTGTGCGGGAAGAGCCCCAGATTGAATTACGTGCATTGAGGTCGCCTAAGACCAAGTACGGTTCAGATAGTTTAGATCTATCAGGGACTCATAATCAGTGTCCGATAATTGGTAATCCGGAGGGATGTAGAGGGAGCATCCCGATATTAACCTATTAAAAATTATTGTTCGAATCGCAACAGCTTCCAGCATGGTGTTTAGGTGGATGGTGTGACACGCTAAGGATTTTCGGGCTACAATGGCCACACCACCTGAAGAATAAGTGCAATTGTGCCTGTCTTTTCGAAACACCAAGTAGCTATTCAAGAAGTTAGTATGTTTACTATTTAGGTGTGTTTCCTGAAGACACATGAGACTTGGCTGATGTGAATAAAGGATCTCGTAGACATCCTCTCGATTGTTGATAAGGCCTTTACAGTTCCATTGAATTACGTTGTCTGTTTCCATTATTTACATTTAGGAATATCTGGAGTGTGTGTGTTCATGTGTCGCCTTTAGGGGCTGTAACTCTGGGATTGGGCTTTTTGGGCCTTTCTGTAGCCTTGGAAGTTGGTGGCCGCTCCTTGCGCTGCGTTGCAGGCAGGAACGGCCAGACATCCATTTCGTCATCAGATGTCCGAGGGGTGCCTGATGAACCGGGCCCCCCAGACTTGGCCCCTTTCGGGAGCCCATCGTTTAAGCCGCCACCGCCGAGGGCTTCTGGGGCACCAGATGTGGCACGGGCGGTGCGGTGGTGGTGGGGGCCTGTGCGGGGCCCGCGGTGTCCCTCCCCTCGGCACCCTCCAATGCAGTGGAGGACAGGGAGGCAGAGGCGGGAGCGGCACCGGTCCCAACAGAAGAGCTTTGCACCACAACCGCTGCTGCCTCAGGAAGCGGCGTGGTGCCGGGTTGGGCTGCGTGAGGCAACCCAGCGGGGGGCGGAGCCGGAACCAGGTCAGACTCGCTGAACTGGGTCCCTGTAGACACCAGACGCCGCTCCGCCCACCGGCGAGCTGCGTGGGCGTACCTCCCCAGGAGGAAAGAGGCGAACCTCTTTCGCGCCTCAGGGAAGGAGACGTTTTCCGTTACCTTCACATTGATGATTTGCTTTTCTTGTTTGAATTTCTCGATTTTCCTCGAGTATGCAGCGTAGGGACCCTGAAAGTTTGCGCAGGTGAAATTCTCAGTATTGCAGTTCTCGGATGGATGGTCGTGCTGGGCGCATTTTGCACAGGTAAGTCTGCCACGGCAGGTGTTTGTGCCATGCCCGAACCTTTGGCACTTGAAACAGCGCCGCGGGTTCGGGATGTAAGGCCAGACTGGGTATCGGATAAAACCTGCGTTGACACATTCGGGGAGGGTCGGCCTGTCGAAAGTAAGTATGAGGTGCTTCGTAGGTAGTTTGTCATCTCTACGTATCGTTATACGCCTGGCACCAGTTACGCCCATGACCACAAAGGCCTTCCAACAGGTCAGCTTCAGTTTCCTTCAAGAGGTCATGTTTGGAGATCACGCCCTGGGAGCTGTTTAGGCTGCGGTGGGGCGTGACTCGGATGGCCAGATCGGCGATTCGGGTTCGTGCAAGAAGTTTGTCAGCCTGATCCTTGCTACTGACTTCAACAAGGATTTCACCGGTTCTTTGTTTTTTGCGTTTATATCATTCGCCGATAACACCTTCAAGAAATTTGGAGACGAGAAATACTGACTTTGAAGCAAGAGGGTTAAAATGGTCAACTGATTCTATCACTGAGAAGCGAGAGTAGTAGTTTGGTTTAGGAAAACTCAAGTTAAGAAGAGTTGGAACAGAAACTTCGGTGCAGCCCCTTTTCGGAGGCCGATCACGTTTGGGTTGGGGTTTAGATAATACCATACAGCATAATACAGAAGCAGGGGACGGGGGTACTTCCTTCGCTCGGGTTACCCTGATACCGAGAGAGGTCCCGGAGCTCCCTGCCTGGTAAACAGAGAGGGCGCCCATCCGCCGGAGCTTGAGCTGGGCTCCGACGGCCGCCGTTTGTGGTTTCTGCCCTTCACCTTGCAACTCGTAGCCACGGTAGATTACAGCAAGAGTATGGGGGCTCGCGGTCCCCGGTATCGGCAGTACCGTCACCAAGATTGCTCAAGGTGCCCCGTGCGGGGGCCTCTTATGCCAGGTTGTGTTGTGTAGACACGTCCAACGCGTCCGTCGACGGCGTTAGGCAGTGTTGACCGGCAAACGTCTGCCACAACTACTCGGGTGTTTACGTGTTCGTTCCTAACCTTAATTGCTCATCCCACAGCTCTTACTGCTAGAAAAAGAACGTGTCTTATATGTAAGCGCGAATAGCTCGTTCGGCAAGCTTATAAGCCCTGTCTAATTTGCGTTTGCTTTTGCCAGCCTCAGCCAATCGCACAGCTGGGCATATGGTATCATAGGTTCTGTTGCGGGAAATGAGCGAGTATATCCCATTGCCATTCATTTTTTGTCCTAATTATATAACTTAGTTTAACGAAGTTTGCGTTTAAGGTGGTGTCAGCATGGTTCTACGAGGCAATTTTTCGAACTTCTGTTTTGTCTGCAGGGGAAGGAATGCGTCAGTTCGCATTTTGTAGCACTCGTTTAGCAGCAGATTGTGTATTTGGCCGAATAAAAAGAAAGCTTTGGTGTATGTTTTTATCTGCTTTCATAGCCATACCCGCGTTTTAACCTCTCTTCGTCTATCTCGGTTTTCCTCCTCGTGCCAGCGGATGCTTACTTTGACTGCATCTTGCATTTATTCTCAACTTTCACCGATTGTTCGTCAGCACTCGTGTCTGTTTGCCTTCTCTTTGTTTGAGTTTTCCGCGCTGTTTCGTAAGGTGTCTTCTGTACACAATTAGCCAAAAGTATAAGCTTTAGTGAGTACCAAGTTCAAGTGGAGCTCGCCTTTCCCGACTTAAGTTCCGTATCTCATCCCTTCATCGAGTCCTTGGCCGACGCCTATTGCATTTACGCTATATTGACATGCACTCCGCCAAACGAATGGTCTAACTGTCGTTCTACATGCGCATGACGTGGCCCACCCTAGCCCATTTTCTCCGCCTAATTTGAGCAGGAATGTCTGCCACACCAGTTTGTTGTGCAATCCTTTACAGGCCGGAAATACATCGCAAATGGTACACTCCTAGATTGCCTTTAAGACGCCCATACTGTTACTCAAGTACTGCAGCAAACCTCACTAATCTGGTGTGGAGATATACGACATTTGCCAAACACCTACCATTGACGACCCCACCACTGCACTCTGACTCGCTACAACTTTGCACAGAAATACTTCACAAAGCACACTCAAACTTTGGAATCTCATCTAATAGTACACATAAGACGAGTGCGAAATGCAAACTGCGTTTAAAACATGAATGCAGGCTACCATCGGACAGGTATTTTGAATCAGAATAAGTTATTTTTTCTTTGATTCTCCCAGGAAATTTTGTGAATGCACACAATTATAACGATTTATTGCCGTTCCCTCGCCAAATATGTATTTTTGCGCAGAAATGCGGGGTTGGTACCTATTAGCTGTCGCGGAAGCTACCGCGAGTGAAGGACCCAGAGCCCTTGACGGAGGACTCGTGCTTCTTTATGCGATGTGATTGAACCACTAATTCCCGATGATAATAGTGCGCCGCGTGCCCCTGCCCCCTTCTTTATCTTCTTCCTTTTCAACGTCTTCCCGCGGGCCCACCCTGGTCAGGCGGCAAATTCAAACCGGGTACAGTAGGCAAACATCAAGATTGCACATGCAACTTGTCATACAGCACTGACACTTGTCAAACTTTGATATTTCGGTACGTTGTCGGCCACGATGACGATCGCGATGTCGTCTATCTCCATCTGCGGTGTTTTGACAGCTTGCTTACTTGGCTTGGCGATGGAGTCGGCAGCGCGAGAACCTTCCGGTTACACGCCTGCGTTCCCGTTTTCTTCCAGCCACCCAACGGCTCACGTTACGGCCACGCTGACACGAGTGCCTGTGCGCGTTCTTGGTTGGTCTTGCGTTGCCTTGAGAAACCACTTGTGGGTTGGATGGTCTCTGCCTGTAGTTTCCTTCGTTGGTGTTCTCCAAATGCACACTTGCAGCTTGCTGAAAGTACTAGGAGCGGACCCTTTATCTTCTTCCCGTTTGTTGGGTTCCTATGACTGAGTGCTCTCGAGCATGCCTTTAAGGTCCCCTCTTTCAATACTGCGCTCGGGTTTGTCGTCGGATCCTTAGGTCCATATTCTTTCGGGACCGTTTCGGCGGATCTGTTTTTCTGGCGTCTACTTGTTGAGTTTTCAGTGATGTTCTCCTTGCATTCCTGTATCCACGATCCGGATTTATAAGTGGGTATCTTCTGGGCAGGTTTTTGCTTCGGTGTCTGCTCGCTAGAGTTATCCGTTCCTTGCAACCCTTTCTCCATTATCCGGTCTTTAACTACGTAGTATTTGTGCGGAATTCATTGCCAGTGCTCGAGTAGGCATTAGGAGATTCGGGTTCATGTGATGAACTGGAACAGCCATTCCGCCGCTGCCACACAGCATATTTGCCAAAGACCAAGTTTCCTCGTGTGCCACGGGACAGGACCATAGCGCCAGTAAATCGACAAAACGGAGACCCGAGTGGTCCTTGAATTGTCCAACATAGAGCTGTTTCCGCAGCTGTGAGATCTGCATTGATCCCGTACATTTTGCCCGTGGCCGCCTTCCAGAAGGAGTCCAAACCAACGAATGCCGATTTCATCCTCATTCCGGGTATTTGGCTGGAAGGCGTCGGCAATGTCGTACCGCCTTTCTCTGAAAACATTGACTGCCACGCTGTCGAGTTGTGGACTGGCAACGGACCAAATCTTCGGGACTTCCAAGGCTTCCAACGTTATCGGGTCTCCACGAGCTTGTCCGCGTGGCGTCACCTCCACTCGCCGGCAGCATAACATCCTGTTACCCTTTGTCCTCCCGAACGTCACCAACGCTAGCTCTTCTGTGCTGAGCACAGTGCATTTCAGGACTTTAGACAGATGCTGACGAATGAACGTCCGCTGGCTTCCGGTATCTAGAAGCACTCGCACTATGAGGTGTCACCGTGCGCCCTCTGCCCAGGTTCGGGCCTTCTGCAGTAATACGGACGTTGCCCCGGAGTGGCCGCTCAAAGCTGTTACCACACTAGGCGGTGCACCTTGTCCAGCTCGTACCTGCGGCATCGATCTGGACGCGGTGTGGTCACCCCGTCGGAGCACGTCACACACCACGGTGAGGTGACGCCCGTTGCACGTATAGAACGTGAGGCTCCGCGACGCTCTGCATTGGCGAGCCACATGGTTGCGTCTGCCGCTCCGGAAGCAGCAGCGAGAGTTGCGCAGTCGCGTCCTCTTCTCGGTTGCCGGCAGGTTAACCCGTACTCTTAAAAAAAGGTTGGGGCATTCACTAATGAAATAATAACAAGTTACTCCTCCCAGTATACACTGGGTACTTAGTAGCTGGAGGTAGTAAATTTAGCACTACTCAGGTTTACTAACTGAAGCAGGCAATATGCACCACTACCTCCACTAGTAAAGTCCCGTCCAAAGCACTCTTCTTACCTACATGCGTTTACTAACTGCCATGCATAACCTAGTCATAGTCAGGACCTTAATACTACTACTTCCTACACTCAGTTAATTTCCTAACCATGCAGTTTTAATTGGCAGAGCCTACGTAGAAAACTGCGGGGTAGTAGGGTTCGTAAGCAGTTAGTAAATACGGCCGTTACTACATTTTCACTACCTTCTTTTATTATGAGTGACTCAGTCCGCCATCTTATGACCGCGGCTGTCACACAAACCACACTCCAGTGTGGCTGAGGACTCGGACTCCGCAGTCAAGGCCAACGCTGAGGGAACGGGTGACTCCGATGGTCCGGGGGGTTCAAATCAGCGTTCAGGACAGATCGACGAGTCGCAGCTGATAGAGGCTGCCCATGCTTCCCTTCCTCGCGAATCTCAATTTGGATTATCAAGAATTCCAGTAACTTCCAGTGTGCTAAGAATTCCAGTGTGCTAAGGGCCAGTAAAGCTGGCCCTTAGCACATCGCGAATTCCGCGGCGGATCCAGTCGTCGACCCATTGCCCAGTTCTCTAGCCCTCTGCCAGTACATGAAGGTTATGTCATCGGGCATGCATCGCAGGGGCACACGGTTAAGAACACGGCATACTGCTCTTGATGAACTACCAGGGCGCTGACGCAAAAAGGCACCTTGTACAACTCATGGAGCCTGTCGATATTCGTCAAGCTACGTTTCGGTGTGAATGCCAGCAGTTGACCGATATGCTCGTTAGTAAGTTTGCTTCGAGAGTCGGACACCCTCGATGGCTCGCCTGGCATCGCCGTTCAATTACGTCAGCAGGTACTTGAACTTCTCTATTTTTGTCACCACAACGTTGTCATGAATAGTCACGCTGTAGTGATCCCAAAAAACTTGTCACTCATGTATATTCCCCGAAAACGCTGGAATCTGAAGTTTTGGGAGGGTGACTGTCCGATGCCGTGACACAGGCGCGATGCGCTGTGACGTACCGGTTGGAATATGGGCTGAAGCAGTTGCTCCCCCGCTTTCGGTAGATACTGGAGCGGTTGGCTGGGCATTTCTCAGAACAAATCTTGCCCGAGAGACGGCGTACGAAACCTTGCGGTTGTACTCGGCCCTCCCTTGAGCTCTTGCTCCAGCGCATCTTCGTCCGTTGCCTCAGCGATCTTCCCGTTGAGCTCCGTGAGCTTAGCGTCTTGCTGTTATATGTAGTCGGCCTGAGAGCTCAGGGTCGTCGCATCGGGAGAGGGCTGCTGCAGCAGGGCATTCAGTTGGGTGAGAGCAAGCGTGACGCCCCTCTTTACGACGCCACAAGTCTTTCTAAGGCGGTCGATCGGCGAAGCCATGCGGGTGAGGCTCCGAAGGACAATTTCCCGGGTAAAGCGCCACCAGAAATGCCGCGGAAGCTACCGCGAGCCAAGGTCCCAGAGTCCTAGAAGGAGCACTCGTGCTTCTTTATTCGATGTGATCGAACCACTAATTTCCGATGATAATAGTGCGCCGCGTGCCCCTGCTCGCTACATTGTCTTGTTCCTTTTAAAAATTAGCTATTTTTTCTTCGTATTTCGAACATTCTTTTTCAGCTCTTCTTGTTTACTCATCGGTCTTGGGTGGCCGATGTATAAGATGCCTATTAGATGCGAAGTCGTCGCTAGATCCCGGGCAGCCAGCCAGGATCAGGGCATTCGGGACTAAGGATGCCCCCCACAGGGCTGGTGCTCCTGCCATCTAGCACCAAATTTGCTCGGTTTTAATAAATGTTTACTTCTCCCTCTCTCTAGATACGAAGTATCTCACGCTAGGGGCTGTGTCCCTCCCTCCCTTGTCCGCCGTCCCCGCTCCAGTGCGCATGCTCGGCTCGTCTCGTGCCGGCCCAGGAAGACACCGGCAACACTGTCGCTCCAGGAGCCCCTAAAGTGGAAGCGTGCTCGTCTCGTGCCGGCCCAGAAAGACACCGTCAACACCGTCGCTCCAGAAGCCATCTCATGGTCGGGGCTATGTCCCTCCCTTGTTGTTGCGCCGTCCACAACCCCACTGCGCTTCAGCGTCTCTCCTCCATTCTCCTCTCCTACAGCTGTATAAAAGCAGGTGCGCGCGCTGCGCGGCGTTCAGTCGGCTCCGAGTCACTGCTTCGCCGGTTCTGCTCCGGTGTGGAACCTACACGGAACCCCCATGATACTTCGCATCCTCCTCATGGTTCCCCACGGTAAGGTGGTGTAATTTTTTTTTATTTTGTGAGATAATTTTTGTCGAACTTTGATGTCTTCTATTGTTACTATTTTTGCTTTTTCAAAATTTCGTTAAAAACTACGTCCATTTACGCTATTATACAGAATAAATGCGTTACTTCTGCCATATGTGCATTTTTTTAAATGTAGGGCGTTGTACGGTTTGCTTGTTGTCGGTATTTATTTAGTCGTATTTGAACGTTCTTTGCGGAATTGTTTTCGTTTATTCTTCGAGGTTGAGCGGCATGTGTAAGGTACATGTTTTTGATGTAATACCTTTTTGCCAATTTTTATTTTTCTACTTGTCCTATTTTAAGGCATAGCATTCGTGTCCAAGTACCCCAGCACCAGGACTGTGTAAGGCCCCGAATTTCCACAATAATGCAGATTTCACATACGTTCCACCTGTAATCGTTATAATAGCGTAATTCTTAGAGTTCGAAAAAGAAAAACACAAAAATTACGGGAAATGGCCACACATATAATGTTCTAAATTTCCAGAATAATGCAGATTTTGCGGAAGTTCCACCTGTAATCATGATAATAGGGTAAATAGAGATCATTGCTCGAACAAAGTTTTTGAACACTACAAAAATAAAAATATATACAAAAATTACGGGTAATGGTGAACTGTGCAACGCCCTGCATATTCACAAAAGCGCAGATTTCGGGGAAGTTCCACCATTATTCGTTATAGTAGCCCGAGTGGAGATAATAGGTTGGACAGGATTTAGCAAAACCAAAAATAAACATTTAAAGTATTTTAAAAAATCTGCAGAAATTCTGGCGGTATGAGCTCATAAACAATACAAGCAGCGTTAAAATGCTACGTAATATTGGACTATTCTCTGAATTTCTGCAGATTTATTAAATATTCTGTTGGGCGAAATATATTCATTAACCATTCAATTATATCTTTCAATTAGCTTCTGTCGCCAGGTATGCAGTTATGTGTAAATGCAGGACATTAAACGGTATTCTGATTTCACAAATTTTTTATTCGCATTTCGAACGCTTTTTTGTGGGATTATTTTGTCCAGTCCTCGGCTTTGAATGGAAATGTACAAGATTCTTTTGTTCCATTTCGCCACATCATTTTAGTAAAATTTTTACTTTTACATTTTTCCAAATTTTTAGTTTTTGAAATTTCTGTTCGATAAATAATCTTTATTTACGCTATTACAATGAATAAATGTGTTACTTCCGACCTTTACACATTTTTGTGCTTATGCATACCGTTACACGGTCCTGGCTGTAAAACAAAGGTTTCTACGCGATAAAAATAGCCACAGCCGGTACATGGATGATCTACGAATTCAGCCGATACGTATGCCCCAGACATGATTGCGCCGATATTACCGCATACAATTATCAACCCATTATTGACTTGTAGTGTTCCTAGTAGCATGCAGGTTACCAAAGTAAGAGTTATCTGTAAGCATCGTGAAAAGATAATTTGGGAAATTATATCGCGCAGTGCCGATAGAGCATATCTTTTCGAACGTTCTCGCAAAAGTTATGAACACTGACTTTCGCAAATGTTTGCACAAACATGATCTCATATGTTAACTCCACTTGGGATTCAGGAAAAACGTTTGACAACCACATGAACGTAGCCTTACGGCTACTGTTATACAGCCTGCGGCTATACAGCGAATCCCAAAAGAAGTTGATATTGTAAACCTTCCCCGCGAGATTCTTGTCGAAATGTTTGCTTAGGGAATAGATGTCCATGAACTTTGCTTCTAAGAATTTTTAAACGTCCTATAAAAATGCCCATGTATGTTTCATTATCTGCTATAGCCATTACCGGCATTACCGCATTACCGTCCACGACGGCTGGGTGTCGAGAGTCCCGTCAAGCCGCAAATGAGTGGCATTTTCTGCGTCCCACCTTTTTTGCCTGTACTTTGTGAAGCGACAAAGAAACTGACGGCTGGTTTGTTTTACTGACTGACTGACTGATTTCTTGATTGATTAATTCGAAATTGCACTGTTAATATAGCGTAGGAATCTGCGACACACGAGACAACATGGCACATTTCAAGTGCCGCTAAGTGAAGCATGGTGGAAGCTTGGTGTTGGTCTCACCGTTCCGAAGTCTCCTTCTCGTCTTCACTTTCCCCAAATGAAGATTCATGTTCACGGGCCCGTGTAACAGAGGTAGCGCCCGCATAACGTTGCGTCATTTTCTGCGAACAGAAACAGGACATCCCTAAGCCACCATTTCCTTCTGATTGAAAATAAATGAAAAATATATATATAAAAAAACCGTAACTTCCACCACACCAATCTTACCCGAAGCAGTGTCATGATGCGGACAAAATGTGCCTTTTCGGCTTGTAACACTTTATAGAGGTCACTCTCGCACTACACTTGCCACGGTGGCTCAGTAGCTAAGCCGTTGTGCAGCAGAGAACGAGGACGCGGGTTCGAGTCCCGGTCACGGCGGCAACATTTCTGGTGGAGCCGAAAAGCAAACACCCCCGTGCGTACGAGATTTCGGCGCACGTTAAAGATCCCAGAGTTGTAAAAATTAATCCGGAGCCCGCCACTACGGTGCGCCTCATTGCCTGCACTGCTTTGGCGCGTAAAACCCTACAATCAATCAATCTCACACTACGGTAGTGTCCGATGTGGACTAGCATGAAAAACGGGTGCTACTTAGCTCCTTTAACCATGAATAGGAGACAAGAAAGCTTGGGTAAGTCTTGGTTTCACTTGCTTAAACTTCAATTTAGCTGTATATATTATTGTGTCTGTTTGTTTGTTTCGTTTTTGCCTACCGGCTGCGCCGGGCTGTGTTATCTGTGCTATCCCTGGGCCACCTGAAGCACGTGTTCCACCGTTTAGTCTACACGTGTTATAAACTTTCATAGGGAGAGTGTTTCGTACTAGCATCACCAGCCTAGAATATTCTTCTTTGATCTACAGTGTTCTGGATGCCATTCGACGGTTCGTGAAAAACTGGCGCCGAAAAATAAATGCCTGCAGAGCAGACGCCCCGGTATTCGATTCACCCGCACTCGCCTCCGCACGTCACTTTGTTGACTTCTGCTTCGCCGTCTGTGTATTCTTTGAGTTGTTAATGGAGCAGAAGTTCGCTCCAATCAACGTGTTTTGCCTTCGAGACAACTGCGTCGTCTTTGGCTTCGTTACAATATTCGTCCGAAGACTGCCTTTCTATAGGATTGTGGCCTTGTTTAGGGCGCTTTGGAAGCCGAACGACCCACTGTTCCTCAGTCTCCTACGCTAGCTTCACGCGCTTAGCATGCCTGACATTCTTCAGTTACCGGCGGTCACGATCCGCCTCCCGACGAAGGCTGAAAGCCACCATCCTAAGGGCAACTCTCCGAGGAGGGTAAGCTGGCCCGCCTCGCTCTCGCCCTTGGCCAAGCTCGCATGAACGAGGTGACTTGCAAGGTAAGCCGGTGACACAGCTGTGGAGAGCACATGCGCCCAGCCGGCAGCGGTGGCTGACGGCGGACGCGGTTGTCGCCGAAGCTCGGCCCGGTGGGCCACGTGATGCTTTGCCCAAGATAGAGCGGAGCTGCGGTCCAAGGAAGGTCAATATCTCCGCGTCGCTGAAAACGCTCGACGAGATTAGTAAACCTTAGCTTTAAAAACAGGGCTAAAAATGCTGATCTAGACCTGCGCTGAGGGCTTCGATTTGCTCCGGCACTTTTCAAACAAGCCCATTGGAAGCTTCCAAAACGTCGAGTGTAGTGAGAGGTGTTAATTTCAGCGCACATAAAAAAAACCCCGATATATGCACTGTTAACGATGCCACTGCCAAAATAACCACGTGATTTCTGTACAAGTGATACGACGTCTACAAATTTGTTTTTAGTCGTTCACCATTATAAATGCCTTCATCTCGACGAGTAACAGTACAACTGCAGAAAATCGGTAGTTTTCAGTGAGACCAAGAAAACCGCTTCTACCGAAATCGTCGCACCTAAAGCCTCTGCTCTAATAATACTTGCAAGCACCCTTCTTTACACCGCTGCCACAAGGGTTTATTCCACTGTGTCTGTAATGATCAGGAGTCCAACTAGTATCTCGCACCAGACCTACGACTCGCTCCGTTGCACGTTGCCACAATTGTATTTCCAACACAAAGACAAGACCACGAAATGAAAGACTGGCGAATAATTCCCAGCACCCAACACACACAGACGGGCAGTTACGCAAAACACAAGTCTCTGGAGAATGTCCTCTCGGCGTCTCACCAAACCCCAGTCCCGGCTCGGATGTCAGCGTCGGTGACTGGCCGAGACTGCTGAGAAGTTGAGTTCCTCGGGCCTACGCCGCGAGGCAACCGGGCACCAGGGCTGTTTGAGCGCTCCTCCGGACGAAGGACGAGAGGTACGCCGTGTCTTCTCGCCGGCCTGGAGATCCAAGATGCCGGCCCGAACCACTGATCGGGCAGTTTCGGTTACCCGGTCCCCTCTTTCTTCCTCGTCTTCCTCCTCTTCCCACAGCCTGATCCAGCCATCTGACCGTCCTAGGGGTTGGCCACACACGCTTTCCGTTCACCTTACCACAGTGTCATGCCCTGGGCATAGCGCCTATTCTACCTATCCAAAAATATTTGGCAAAAAAATTTGCGGCCATTCTGCTCTGCTAATATGGATGACGGGCTGATATATTAGCACTTGGGGAGGGAGAGGCCCACATATGTCTGTTTAATACAAAGCACTGGCACAACCACGCGCACTAAAGAAGTCTTGTTGGTCACGTGGACTTTAAACGTTGCTACGTCAGCCTTCTCATAAATGGTACACTGCAGCACGATCATCGCACGTGAACGCTTCCTGACGTCTTGAACGTTACCAACCAGCATAAAATCGTTGTAAAACTGCATGTGGTGGCCCACAGCACCAATTATTTTTATATGTCGGTCCAGGACGTCCCCCCGAAGTATTACGTCCACACCCTTGCGGTCGTCTAATTCACTGGCGTAGTACCCGCTAGCTTCACCGGAACCTCCACTTCCCCACTCCTATCTTACTGCCGAGCCCACCGCCTACCGCCGGACTCGCAGCGCGGTTGAATGTTTGAATGCGGTTGAATGAGGTTGTTGTATTTTGTTTGGGCCGCAAGCACGTAAGTGCCGGCCGCAGTTTGACGGCGCCGTCGGACTCCTAGTAACCGAGCACCAAGAAGAAAGACGAGATAGAGCGAGCAGGAAAGCGCAGGATGAACGTATGGCAAGAGTATGAGCTGGAGAGCGGAATCCTGACGCTGCTACGCGCCCGCCATACTAGAGTAGCGCGCTGTCTTGCGTTCGGCGATGACGCGATCGCTTCCTGAGATGAAGAAAATGCTGCGTCTGCAACAGCGGCTACAGGAGCCGCCCAAGAAGATGCTCAGCAACGCGATGCCAGAATGTAGAAGTGCGCGGCGCAGACGCAGCAGTTCTGTGCCTTGCCGAGACCGCAACACCGCGGCGGCAGTGGCTACCTACTTGCGTATGAGTCTGTCAGCAATGCCCATAGAGATACCTCGGACAAAGGATGAAGTTTTCGAGCAGTGAACCGCAAGGTTTCACTGCAGTGAACCGGCGGAAGGGCTCCGACGACGTGGAGAAATTTGGTTTCTTGAGAGGTGATCCGAGCTAGCTGGAAGTGCGCCTCTGCTTGCAGAAACCAGGTCGTCGGGTGGCGCTCCCAGAATTGCGGAAGCCGAACGGTCAACGCTGAGACTGCTTCGCCGGCTTCTCGCGAACGGGTTGAGTCCTGGTTGTCGAGGGACATGGCTCTACATTAACCTCGGTGGCGTGTTCGGTAGGGTCACAATTGTAGGGCGCTATGTCGGGCGAGAGAAAGGAGCCTCGGACAGGACGACCGTTCATCGCAAGAACAAGGAGATTCTATTTTGTCAGCACCAGTGCGGCCCCCGTGTCATCGTGCGCTCGCGCGGCCACGCAGCCTGTGTCCATGTCCATCGGGCTGCTGCGCGAGGAGCGGCGCTTGATCCAGCGATGTCGCTGGAGCTGCCGCTACAGTGGACTTAAAATGATCACTAGCTTTCAAACCAAACCAAGTACCTCATCATAAAGCAACTCATCATAGGCATCACAAAGCAACTCAATGGCAGAAAGAAGCATAATGTCTTCGAAAAATTTTGCACCGTCAAGAATTACTATCCATGCGCAATCAAAGATGCTTCCGCCTGAAAACAAAGTAGAGGGATTTAAAAAGGATGTTGAAACGAACTGTGAACTCATTTGTCAGCTATAGCAGGTGATAGAAATCAAAAGTTCCTGAAAACTCCCTGCGTAAGATGTAAGATTTTTTACATGAGGTAAGATTTTTTTGTGGACCATGATTCCAGCGTAACCTATGCTAATGTGATTTTAAAGAAAAAAAACAAACTGAAGTCAAACGCCTAAAGTTATGGCACAACACGAATGCCTTACCAATTCGGCTATCTGGGCGACTGCACAACAGAAGCAAAGTATTAACAAATAAAACTAGCAACAAAGCAAAGCTTGTGAAAGACAGCAGAATTCAAAACCACACTTGTAAATTAGAATCTCGCAGTCCACAAGCCCTTCTTAATCGCTCAGAAGAACAGCAAAGATATTGAGAACTATACTGTTCTTGAACAGGTAGCCTGAACTACTGCTAAGTAGTGTGAAACATTGGTGGCTGAAAAATTACGCATTCTTTATGTCATTACCCGAGAGTCGCAAATTACATAGCCCATTACCTTTGACCTCACTTTAGTCAAATTAGTTCGCTCATCTAGCCTAGGAAGATGTAGCAACCCAGCAAAACCTAGCAAGATCTGGCCTAGCAACTTCTAGCCAACCTAACCTCAAGCTCACATCTACCTTGCCTCTATTTCTGGACCTTACCTGGCAAGCTCGCCTCTGTGTCAATTAAGTACAACTGAGTTTGACCTCGCCTGAGCTGACACTCACCCTCAACCTCAATTAAATATCGACCCAATGCAACCTCAAGCTCATAAGCCAAGTTTTTTTAGTCTCAAGCTGATTCGAAACATTCCTCGAATACGTAGTGGCCTTTATTCACCTGAAATGGACACTTTATATACTAGGCATATAAGGAGACATATTTATAGGCATATGTAGGATATCAATTAGCATAATACAATATTCCAGGCAAAACTTTTCATGCCTCTAACTTGAAGAGCATTGCAGAGGTTCATCATCATTGTATAATTGAGGCAAAAAGTTTGCCACACGAAAACAGCGGGGAGTAGTGGATAGCCGGTATTCAATAGCGTGGAATGCATGTAAGCAACCGCGCGAGTGCGCCGACATAAAAGTGGCCAAGCGTCTGTTGCCAAGGCGACGTTGTGCGCATGGCCCATAGATCAGGCACCCCTCTTCTCCTCCATGCCTTCATGGCGGCCAGGAAGGCCGCCGGCCACGACGTGACCTTGGATTTCCCTGCAAGGCGTGTTCCAGTGATTCCATAGTCAGTTGTACCGCGATAGCATTGGTTACGCGAAAAGTCACGATTCTGCTCATGAGTGTGCCAACCTTATCTGCAATTCAACCCCTGCCTCCGCACACACCTACGAGCGAGTGCGAGTCGGTTGTGGCACAAAGGTTGCAACGTAAGCGCAGTGGCCAGTTTGATCGCAGGAACTGCATTGTTTTCAAACTGTTGTTCTCTGAACACAAGTAATACCTCGACGTCAAGTGCTGTTGAGTGCAGCACAGTACGATCTACCTATCGCCAGATGCGTATGAAGTAGCCGCCGCAGATCAGCTGATTGCCAGACGCCGCGCTCTAACGTCACACGTGAGTTGTTGTGCTGGGTGTGAAACATTTAGCGCAAAAGAAAGCCAGCGCTAAATCGGTCTACGCGTGGACCATTTCTCCAAAGAAATTATTTGGTTTTTGTAATCAACCACGTATTAGAGGGCGCCTACTTAACATAAAGTCGTTGATGAGGTGCGTGTGCACTTGCGTCGACAACCGCGGCAGCAGCCAACTGCAGCGTCGGACTTATGCTGCTTATACGCGCCGTTCGCAGCCGCGGTTTCATCCTCCTTGGATTCGAAGTGCTCGAGGGTAGGTAGAGCGCCACCACTTAATGTGAATGCGAATAATATTATATCTGTTGACGCCACTACCGATACTTGGGCTGAAACGCAGCAGACGACGTGCGCTGGTGTTTGTTTTTTTTCGAGATGCGGGCGCAAAGCGCATGCGCTGGCGCGGTGAACATCGACATGGCGGTATTCAGTGTTGCCAGGCGGAGAAATCGCCCGCTAAACTATTCATTGAATACCTCCTATATGTTGTTTTGCAGCTCATTATTCTTGAATCTAGATGAGATTGCATTTTTTTATCAATGACACTAGAATAAGCACTTTGCCTGTGTCCCTTTTGCAACCTTGTGGTATAGCGCTACTACCCGTCAACATCCTTATAGAGGTTTAGAAGGTATTTGTTTGAAAGTATACATAGGGTGGGTTTCAAGAGCGCAGTAAAAATTGCAACAAGGCAAAGTGTCCGCACAGACAAGAATGCACACTGAAAGTCAAACTCATTAAAACCTAAGCTAAACCGTCCATCATATTCAACCCGGGGAAGGTATTCGGGGGGGGAAGGGGGGGGGGGCTACGCATAAAAAACAATAGCGCTAAACCAATTTTACACATTTTCTATGACCATATGCCGTGCATTTCGATTAACCATTGCTTTCAGTTACATTTTATTAGGCATGTACACCCGGTGTCAAAATAAGCCGGGGCACGCGAGCGCGTGGCAAAATGCATCGCCGCGACATCTGACGTTGCATTTCTGGTGTCGAGACAGCGATGTGCGCGTGCGCGTCCAACCACGCTCGCTAGCCTGTCTTTTCCTTCGCTTCAAACGGCAACGCTGGTCAGATTCAGAGCTTGGCGCTAGGGGCCACTTTCTTTGCTCAGCCCGTCTTGCTCGCGCACGCTTCAGAAGCCACGGGCGAGGGTGAAGCTCTGCGCTGCTCTGACAAAAGATACATTGCAATGGGGCTGCTATCTTACTTTTAAATATTGTGTTCTTTTTTTCCGCTATCTAGATGCGAAAATGTCGGTCTGCCTGCGTGCCAATCAATTCAACTACACCGCTAAGAACAGTTTAAAAATTCTTAAAGGCAAGATAAAAATACACAAACCATTTCAAACTACTTCAGCTTCTCCCATGGCTCATGCAGGTTCACAACATAACCAGAATGCCAGAGTTTTTTTCCGTGGCGAGTAAACACGCTGGGTTAGTGTTTACGACCGCAAATAAAAATCGTCGCGTTAAATAACGTTCCGGAAATGTGAGGCAATAGCAGGAATTAAAACAAAAAATTAGATCTGCTTAAGCTTTACCCAACTGAAAAAAGAAAAAAAATAAATAGTCACGCACTCCTAACAAATTGTTAGTGCTACTTGTGAACGGTGGAAAACTTAATTTAACTGAGCAAATGTTCATTGCATTCAGCAAAGGAGAAGTGAAAGGGAAGGAGGACATGGAGGGTGTTCGGGCCGGAGAGGAGATGGTGTTACATTGCAAGGGTTGCAGAAGGCACTCGTCTTTGATTGATTGTCGGGTTTAACACGCCGACGCAACGCAGGCGTTGAGGCGCGCCACTGTCGAGGGCTATGGATTAATCTTGACCACATGGGGATCTTTAACGCGCGCCGAAATCTCGAACACACAGACGTTTTTGCTGCAGTCGTCTTTCGAACACATATTTTGTGAAGCGGGTGAATACGCGGGTAATTTTGTTTAACGTTGCATTGGCGATCTTTGCGGCCCCGTGGCCATGTTGCTTCCCATAGATCATGTAAAACGCGACATAATTATTATGCCACCCAGACTGGAGCATACTGCTCTGAAATATCCTGACCAGATTTTACATTTTCGCCGACCGGCTGTCAAGATAATTCTTTCCCGGCAACATATCAGGACTAGCACCCAGTAAAGCACTGAAGAAAAATAACAAAAACTAGTAAAGTTTGGCACCAAAGGCCCCCCGACAACATGAGCATGTATCTGCATAGTGACCATGTTGCTTTCAAATGTGGGGCACGAATGCAGCAGTGACCCTATTTATTGTTATGCGCTGAACCTTACGATTGGCCGCCGCATCCCCGCAAGACGTATTTCAGTGTGGTGGGCAGGACAAGGGGGCTCAGTATATCAAAATGCCACCACGTGTGCCAGTTGAAGATCGGAAGCTAATAACGAGACTCCTCGTGGAGGGGCTGCCGCAGCCATGCATATGCCAACGGACGGGACGATAAAAAACCGCGGTGATCCGAATAATTCGTGCCTTTCGCGATGAAGGAAGGATTGCGGATGCCCAGAGGCCTGGCCGACCAAGGGTCACACAACATACCGAGCACGAACTCATCGTTGCGGAAGTTGTCGCAGACCCCTTTCTCAATGGTAGTGAAATCCGTAACGAGTTCTCTCTGGAAGTGTCCAAGTCGACAAAACGCCGGCGTTTGAAGGAAGCCGCGCTTTCAAAATGTGTGGCTGCACAAAAGCAGCGGCTGGAATTTGAACAGGAGCACGAACATTGGAGCCAAGAAGAATGGGGCACTCGTTTTTTCGGACGAATCCATCTTTTGTACTCGCTGGGATCAGCAGAGGCTGGTATGGAAGCCCTTGAATTCGAGGTAACCGCTGCTCTCACTTGCTCATGTCCGCATCGTTTGCTTGTTTCGAAATGGCGAAAGCTCTCCCGGCTTTCACCAACCAACTGCATGTTTTACGAAAAAATATTCAAACTCGTTCCACCGATTGTGATTGGTATCTACTGAACTAGCGCCGAGCCGCAGTTGCAACCATTTTCTTCAATGGCAATCTCTCTCCGTAGATTTTATTATAATCACAACAAACTAATTCTCCAGCGTTTACAACTTCACTACCCAATTACAACACGTAAACGAAACTCGGCATATCAGTATAGTCGTCTTATCAGAAAATTTTCATATAATTATTTTTTGAATACATATAATAACACATGAGTTAAAGCCGTTTTCTTTAATCATATTCCCACCTCAGATTTCCATGCCTCGCAGCGCAACAGGCTGTGTGGGAAGGCCAGCTTACTAACACCAAGCTTCCGCCGACCTTCACAAAGTCGGCTGTACCGGTAAACACAGACGCATTGCTGGGAACTCCGGAGGGAGCGTAAAACAATACAACGACAGGCTGTAGTCAAGCCCAGCCAAAAACAGCGCCGCTGTTACAAATACCGAGGTGGGAGAGCATCTGGGATACAATTTTGGCACCGCGAGATGGGCAAGATTAGTTATCTGTCACAGCAGGGCAGAGCGAGCAACGCATCTTCACCTTCTTTTTCGGTTGCTGAAGCGTGTACGAGCAAGACGGGTTGAGCAAAAAAAAGTGCCCCCTGGCGCCAAGCTCTGAATGTGATAAGAGCTGCCGTTTGAAGCGAACGAAAAGACAGGCTATCGAGCGAGGTTGGACGCGCACGCGCACATCGATGTCTCGACACCAGAAGTGCAACGTCAGATGTCGCGGCAATGCATTTTGCCACGCGCTCGCTTGCCCCGGCTTATTTTGACGCGGGGTGTACATTGCACAAACAAGAACAGCGTAGCTTCGTTTGTGCATTCATCTGCATTTCCTCCTTTTACGAGTCCTTACCAAAACCAGCGCGACTTTACCACTCGTAGAGGTGGCTCAACTAGCAAAAAAGTATGGGGGATGCTTAAAACACTCTACGAATGTGAAGACAACTATCTTAATAATCGAACTGGACCTTCTGGTTGTACCTTCTATTGATCTGGTGTCAATCTCTCATGTTGCTCCCATCAGCCCGCTGCCGCAGCTGCACGAATCGACACTTTCCTCATAACGCCAGTTACGACAAGCAACATTTCAAGCTGCTCAAGCTCCTACCATTGTGGTGTACTTCTCGGTCTTCCGCACCCGTGACTAGGGCCTGGTGCGTAGTCACCAGTGGCAATTTGGAATGAAGCTCTGAGCGCATGCGGCAACATATACTAGGTTTACCTAAACGTTCTACGGTCCGTCGCCCGCTCTCAGAACCCTCCTCCAGCAGTGCTCCTTTTCCTTCCCAAAGTGCGTTCTCGGCGATCACTCAAATTTTCTTTGCTACCAATTTTGTGTGCCTGACAATGCATTCCATAAATCAGAGGTTTCAAAAATCAATTCCAGATGTGTTCTTTTGTTAAGCCATGCACAAGTCAGCCAAACGCGTACAAGAGGTAAGGTGGTGCAGTTGCGCCACTGCATGGATTGCATAGTTTAACCACAACCCATATTTATCAATAATGGTTTCAGGCACAAACATGATAATATACAATGCATTATCCTACCAAATGCAAGCATCAAAGTCATGTAAGGGGCAGTTTCAATCCATTCAACATTTGTGGATGTCTGCAGTAAAAAAAAAATAAGTCAATGTATGCGTACAGGGTAACGCAATGGGTATTTGAGCTAGCTAGCTGAAGTCATTTATCACAGTAGACGTGGCTCGACTTTACTTTCGTCAAGTATTTGAAACCCCGAAGAAACTTAATTGCCGAGTCAAGAAACCCAGAAGCAAACTTAATTGCCGAGATAGAAATATTACAGTAAGGAAGCAATTTCAGAAATCAGAAGTCGCGTAGGTGAAATGTGCACCAGTACGGTGCATGCAACATTACAAATCAGGAAACCATGAAATTCCAGGTACACGTGTTAGCAGACATTGGCTTTCATACAGGAGCGCAAAACCAACCACTTAGAATATATGGCTGCGAAGCAAGGGTCAACATAGGCAGCAGACTTTCTTTACTTCATTGCAGGCAGCATGCTTTTATTTGGAGGTTATATATACGACATGCTGAACATCTGAGATATATTTCTCACGGTAACACTAAGCACCATGACAGAGAAGAGGCTACAAGGTACCATTGTGGGCATAGAAGTGGTGCTACCTAACCTCACTCAATTTAACGTAGCCTAGCCAAACTCACAAATACAATCACTGAAATGTCCAACCTAAAGGACCCCAGTGCTAATTGAAATGAGAGCTTGGAATGCAATACACGAAAAAAGTAGCCGGAGTCAAAGTTCCACCCTGCATTCCACCAAGGAGCTATACGCCATCGAAGCAGCCACGGTGGATTCGGGTATGCCCGACGTAAATTTAGACACTACGCTTTTTAATTGTAATTCAAATTTAGAAAAACAAAAAAGTAATGCATCGCTAATTTTGTTAAGTGGCGATTTGTCTCTGTAATGTATCGCCTTCTCGCAGCGTACCAGGAAATATACTCGGAGCGAGGGTTTGGCGACGGCTGCGTTTCCAGGTTACGACATGGCGATTCCAATCGCAAGGTACTTTTTTTAACTTCAAGGGGGTACACGAGAACTGCTGCTTGGTCATACTGCCAGCAGCGCCGATAGCCACCCGCCGAAACAATAGCATCAATTTCGGCAATGTCTACATCAGGAGTATTGATCTCGTATGAATAGCGGATAGCCTTCCCACCCTCGGAAAATTTCCACCGCCATGACGCCTTTACTGTGCAGCGCTATCGCATTGCCCAAAGGCCGAAAGATTGAGCGGATACTTCTTAAATTTCCCTCATCAGCAGCAGGCGCCTCCTTTCTTCAATGGCTCTCAAGTGATAAGCATTAGCATTTCAAGCCTATTTTGCCCTTGACGATGAGCTTGAAGAAAACGAATACACTTCAGGAAAGCCAAAATAACTCATTTATTAAGACTGCACGTTCGGTGATAAATGTCGATTGCCCGTCACACCAGAGCGCTTTCGCCGGCGGATTGGCTTTCAATTACAAGCTGCCTGCGGGGCGCGCATTCAGGGGCTGGCCGTGGTCCGGTTAATCACGCGATGCGGGTTCCGTAGGCCGAATCACGATCGGTCGGGCATAAAAACTTTTAGATGCAGAGCATCTCTTACTCGCACCCTGTCACTCGTTGTCGCATGCGGCGTCCGCACCCTTACTACGCATGCGCCAGCTGTGCGCAAACTCTCCTCCGTTCTTCTCTCCAGCAGCTGTGCGCAACCCTCTCTCTCTCGCTGCGTTAACAACTACTACTACTACTACTGCTCTCGGCGCGTAAGCGCACGTCTGCGGATGCGCTGTGCAGCTCTCCTCCGTTGTCTCCTCTCCTTCAACGCGGGAAAAGAAGCGGGGAAGCGCGTTGCCACTCGTCGGCAACTTTGGCTAGTTTCGGTTTCCGAAATTGTGGCGATCCTAGCGGCACGGTGCTGCGGCGTGGCCCTTCCCTTTCCCTCGGCGTTTCTTTCTTTCCACACCGTGAACGCTTCCGCGCCTCCTCACGCATGCGCAACAGCTCACCGGCGCCAATATTTTTTTTCTTTCTCTCGGCGCGCACGGCGAGCCAGTTCGGTACGTGCGGGAGCGAGCCGGCGTGCGAAGGGTTGCGCGGGTTGCCTAAAGGCCTCCACGGGCTGAAAGTTTCGCTGCATTATAAAATACATTCGAATGCATTCTAAATATGGTGCAGTGTAGGAAGGAGCGTTACTACTCCTGCGCAGCTCTGTGGTGCAGCAACACAAGGAGGCGCAGCTCGGCCAAGTTTCTCGCCTTGTCCAAAGACGACCGGTAAGCAAATTAGCTTTGTACAAGTTATAGTGAATTCCTTAAAAGCCGACCGATTGCACTCTTCTGTTTTCAAAATATTTCACGCATGTAACGTGAAGTTAATGACACATGTCACTCGTCTTGGAGTGGAAACTAATGTGCAAATATATCCCAGCTGTGCAGGTACGCAAAGTTTTAGTAGAAGTAAACGCGTCTTTGGCACGCACACTCTTGCGCGCAAGATCAATTTTTGTGGTGGCATTGCCGTTTTTTGATGCTTGCCTTAGTAACTGCTGGAACGTCGATTCAGTATACTTATCAAGTTATTTTTTGTTGTTTCGTGCAGCAGGTATGAGTCTAGGTTTGGGCCCCAAGTCGAAGACGGTTTGCGACTTCATTGGACGTTTCCTCCGGTGACTCTCCTCAATCCATCCAATGTCATCCCGGCGCACCTGCTCACAAAGAAGGCAAGCTCAACTGTACGCGCTTCTTGCCTTTCACGGCGTACCTACTAGGACAGCGATTGGTGGCGTGGAGGTGCTGCGCCCTAAAAATTTTTTTCTCCGCCGTCTTGCTACATAACGTATATTTGCGGCGAGACTACTTCCAAGCGTTGCTTCAGTGCTCCGAAAAATCTAACGTAACACCGCGGTGTTCAAAGCAAGTCGATTTTCACATGAAGCAGTGGAAGGCCAAACCGAAATACCTGCGTTGTCTGCAGCCGCCATTGCAAGCGTTTCGCTCATTAAAAAATAAATAAATAAAATCAAGTATGATTGCCGGCTTTGCTGTTCAATCTAACTGCGCGCCCGGGTATTGTCATCTGATCGGGAGCGGGTTTGGTCACAGAACAGGGAGGATTTTAGAGAAGCAAAGGTCTAGCTTTGCCTGTAGTGCCAGAAAAATCGTAGCGGCGGCGTCGTGAATTACCGTGGGAGCCCGCTTGGTGCCGCTGAAACAAGGCTTTGTAAACATGGCGGATGCTTTTTGCACAGGCCCCTTGAGCTCCTTAATAACATGGCTGCTCTCGCACGGCAGCCGTCGGCTCGCTGCTCCTGCTGGTTGCTGGCTGGCACGCTGGCCGCGTGTTTACTTGCGCCGCGCTAGTGAAGTGATGTTACGCCAGGTGACCAGATGGCCTCGACTGGCACAGACCACAGTGAGCAGCAAGTGAGAACAAATCGTTTATTGACATCCGCAAGTTTACAGGGGCCAGGACATCATTTCATTTCGATCGCTGCAATTGTACGTCGCTTTCGAGACATTTTTTTTTTTTGCCATAACAACTCGTTCACTTGCGCTAAGATTTCGAACGAAGGGCACACAACCAGCACTCAGTCGACGATGAAAGGCGGCGGTATACAGCGAGCGTCATCAGTTCGCACGTGCGATGTGCCCACCTTCCGCATCCATCACATTGGAGAGCGGCGACGTTGTCATACACAACCTTTTCGCAGCGGCTGCAAGTAGGACGTGACGACGTGCGCTTGGGGCCGGGATTGATCGCAATGTCTCCAGCGAGCAAGAGGCACAACGTGACTGTCGGGCGGCCAGGAAGGGGTGCGCACATGTGGCGGCATACCTTGGGGCGATGCTTCAGCGAGGTGGTGGGAACCAACTCCGTGCACAGCGCGCGAGACAGACTTGTAGTGGCGAGCACGCTCAGACGGGCGCATCCGTCGTGAGGAGTAGTAACACGTACGTTTGGCGAGGTCTGGACCGAGGCGAGTCCGTAAAACGAAGAGTGATGCCAATAGCAAGAGGAGTCGCAGCCTGGCTATAGGCCTAGATGCGCCATCACAACAAGTCGATGCGGCGGTACAGCGGCCCCGCTAACACGGGCTCCAACAGGCTCACGCGGGTCGCTGAGCCTTCCCGGTGGCACGTATCACACTTACTGCATGTTCACAGCGCAGAAATACTCAAGAAAACTAGATTTGACAAGACCACAGAGAATAAGTTAACCGCAATCCAGCTTGGCTTAGCTTGGCTTTGTGGTTGCGAATTCACAAGCGAGGTGGTTTACCAGTCGGCTGTTAGTAAAAAGTTGCGTACATTTTGCTCAACAGATGTTTGATGCGGAACTTGTTAATAATCTTTTTAAACAACACATTGTAAGCGAACTTTGTTGGCTCTCTGAGTCACGGAATGAATGTTTTGTATTCTCTACCAAAAGTAACCTCTCGGTTGCGCCGTCTGGTGGACTTGATTTTGAAAACTGCCGCTGTAGGTTGGTGTCGATTTTTACGCCGCCTATAGGGAAACCAAGGAACGTCCAAGCTTGAAAGGCCTGGTTTGGTGTTCCATAGTTCTGAAGTTAGAATGGTGATGCCGTATCAGACAGGATGAGATAAGAGGCGCTGCCCAGACACAAGCTAGATGGCAGCTTGTAACAACCTGGGCGATATCTGCGGCTTACAACACCGGAAAGATTTTTTTCTGGGTGTCTTCTACTTTCTCACCTCGCCACTCGTGGCCATGACGATAAGTGCAACGTTTTTCAGACGCCACGTACCACTAGGGGAGGATTTGGCGCTGTTGTTACGAATTACACGGGACCACGGTGGATGCTACAGAGGCCGCCCCGTGGCGTTGCGCCCGTTCAGTCAAGCGCTCGCTCTCGCTTGACTGCGCTTGACAGAGGATTAAATAGCATCCCCGAGGTTCGCCTAAATTTACACCAAATACAGTTACAAACGCAAACGGAAACGCAAATGGAACCCACGAGATGCTCTGCATCCTACTCAGCGTTCCCACGGTGGAGATGGGTGTAATTTGTTCCCCCGCATAGGTTTTTTTTTTTTTTAAAGATGACCTTGCAAAATGCTAACTTAAATTTCACGCTTTTTGCTCACCTACAACAATATGATACAAGCTGGTTTGTCCGCCCGAGGGATAAGTTATTTCGTCCGCACGACGGGAAAGCTTTGCGGGAAAGCTCACGCGCTCCTAACATGACGCGACATTCACCTTTCATAGTAACAGCGCTAACGACACGAGACAAAGAGAAGAGGGCACAAACACGGCGCAAAGAGGGCGCAAACAGCGCCGTGTTTGTGCCCTCTTCTCTTTGTCTCGTGTCGTTAGCGCTGTTACTATGAACATGTACCAACTCGCACAATCTTCTGTTTTAGCGACATTCACACACAAGCCAAGAATTATGCTGACAGTGGCACCGGAATTATCAACTCCGTGCTTGGCGCTCTAGAAACTTCCCACAGTTTATAAGACTCCGCCGTTATCTGTAACTCGTAATCACTCCGGTGCGGTAGGGAAAGCCTTTGCCGCCCGCAGGTAAGTGTTTGCTCGCCCGCCGCAACGCTATCAGTCGAACGATATCAGGCGGCTGAATAATAAACAAAGAAATGGCAGCACAATTCATTTACCTCTACAGTTCACCCCACTCTCGCTTACTCGGCTTCTCTAAAAGGCTGCCTTCAAGTCTGCGGCGTAAATACGCTTCAACCGCCCCTTCAAAAAAAAAAAAAAGAAACCCCGTTAGGCTTAAGCTACTCCTGCACCGCGTCAGGGACGCAAAAGAAGCAGATAACGCGGTTGTAAGGTGAAACTCAGTTGTGAATAATTGAATGGTACGTACCTTGCAAAAAGGTCCTGTGAAGTGTAAAGTCCATACCACGCCGGGGTTGCAGACGCAGTCTTCCTAACCCGAAAACACTGACGTAGCGTCGATCGTAGATCGCATAAGCGACGCTCGGATTCGAAGCGGTGGGAATAGGAGCAGCAGGGTGATGAAAGCGCATGTGCGGCGCGATAAAGTGTCATGTTCCGCGCTGCGTGCGCGGGTCAGGGAGCGACGTGTGTCTGCGAACTGGTGAATGCCGATAAAATACGAGAAGTTATTGAGACCTCTGAGCAGCCCTAATGTGTGCGACACCTGCGTTGGAAACACTGGGATGTTCTTCGTGTACGGGCGTCTTTCCCCATACATATAGGATGTTCTTACGTAAATAGAATATTTTTAGGGCTAGCTACGATACAGTTCCTGTCTCTTGGATGCAACTGCAAATTGATTTATTGATTGTACGGTTTAACGCGCCGACGCAAGACAGGCGATGAGGCACGCCGTAGTAGAGGGCTCCGGATTAATTTTGACCACCTGGGTATCTTTAACGTGCGCCGAAATCTCGTTTACACGGGCGCTTTTGCTTTTCGCCTCCATCAGAAAAGCGGCCACCGCGGACGGGAATCGAACCCGCGACCTCGTGCTCAGCAGCGCAACGCCTTAGCCACTGAGCCACCGCGGCGGGTACAACTGCAAATTGGGTATAATGTTGACGAACATTACATGTTCCATTGCCGTTTTCATGTAAATTGAATGAATTTTCTAACAGTGCAGGGGGCTGGTTCACGAGAACAAAAAGAACCACAAGCTGCCATGTAGCACCAAGCTCATCTACCACCGACGTCGACGAAGATTGAGCAGCACTCATGGCTAGCTAGATCTATGACGGCTGCTTTTAAGTAGATAAATCGCCGACATCTTGTAAAGACACCAGTCACCATGAACCATCGTTCACCTCATGTGTCCTGCCGCCACGTAAACACCTCAAAACGATTATGACCAGACTTACATTTTCACTGGACAACTTTGTATCCAATTTTACGGAAAATTGACAAATCTCGCAAACACACACAAACACGCGCGCGCGCACACCGACAGGCAGACCAACCAAAATGTCTGTGTTTAAGTAGACCACGAAATAATATTGTCTTTAAAAGCTGAAGTAAATATACATCAAAGCGATACATCACACGAGCGACTTCCTACAAAACGCTACATAAACCAATAATGTAACGCAACCCCTTAAGCCATTACACAACAGAACAAAGAAAAAAACGCAAGCAAAAAACTTCAATCCTCTGTAGCCATCTTTAAAACTAAAAAAAAAACGCAAGAAAAACACTTCAAGCCTCTGCAGCCATCGTTAAAACTGTACAAACCAAAACGCTGACATCAAAACCGATTTACAAAGCATGCATATATACGGCTGAAAGCCACGGGTAGCCTACTGCCAAAATGGCGCTTCCTTGTCGTAGCAAAGGAATGCCTGCTCAAACCGCAGTGGGCCCCTCCGCAGCAGCCCCAGAGAGCCACGGGCGGGCATAAAATCAGCCCCATATTTGGGCGGCAGTTGTGGGCTTGCTCCCTACGGCATGCCAAAAAGTGAGGCCCACTTCGGTTCTGTGAAAACAACTCTTTACTTACATTGCTTCGGCGAGATGAAATCTCCAGAGGAGACTAACGACCCGCCCTCGATACTTCAGCGATGCTCGCCGTCTCGGAGTCCGAAAGCACTATACTCGGTGACAACTTGAGAACGGCACCGAAAGTTGCCGCTGTGCCTTATCACCGTAGCCGGATGTTTCTCCGCGTGGCGCAAGTAGGGCGTTACTGGGAATATTTTGAACATGGCGTGAGCCGTTGCTGTGATTTTTTGGACTTAATATGCTTATAAACGACTCTAGTGACGACAAACAAACTGCGTGAGACAAGGCAGACGATATGACGCATTCATAGCAAACCCCTTTCAAAACGCGCGCGCACTGACGTCACGGGTGCGGCGCTTTGGCGGACTGATACACTAGATGAGGTGGTGCCGTTATTGAGTTGTAACCGAGTGCACCCGACCGCCTCCACATTCCACTACGCACCGCCGACCAGCGCGCGCCTGGCGCCATCTCTCGCGCGCCTACGTCCCAAAGTACTGCAACCTGGCCGCACGGCAGGCGAGGAGACCTATGGGAGAAAGCTTGCGGCGCCGCGAAACACCCTCTAGTATAGAAGGTACTGCAGGTATTGCACCAAGGCACCCCCCACACCTGCTAGACCTCTAAAGAAGCAAATTAATTGCTCGCTTTGAGAAATACTTAATTCTTCCACAATTCTGCGCCGAGTAAATTGTATTCACAGGAATACAAACTGGGGGTGTGACCCATCTACTCCTTTGCCGTAAAAACGATGTAGTGTTTCTCGTTCTGCAATCATGTTCCCGTGTACAGAAAATGCAGTGATT
The DNA here is from genome assembly GCA_013339765.2 of Haemaphysalis longicornis. Lineage (NCBI taxonomy): Eukaryota > Metazoa > Arthropoda > Arachnida > Ixodida > Ixodidae > Haemaphysalis > Haemaphysalis longicornis. The sequence continues at coordinate 16,098 of JABSTR010000843.1, read as the reverse complement.
ACAGTGCATACGCCGTAACTCAAGGCCAATATTCTTCTCTTTTAAGAAACTCGCAATGCAAAATCATTAGTTAACTCGGTAGGTTGAAAACACCCCCTAGGCACACGGGCGACACACAGAATGGCCGATTGCTTATTATTATCGAAAAAGAATCGTACTGACGCAAAATATTTCACGGACATAGAATGTTCAGCCCTACTTTCTCCGGTTTGATAATTATGTGGTGGTAATCGCCTAGTTCCCCATAAGCGTAGGCATTGGAACTCAAGTTAGCAAACAATGAAGAATGCGCTGTTATGGAGAGACTTTCGCAAGTACATAATCTGGGATGCTTTTCTTAAATTTTTCAGAACATCTTTACGATCCGCATGATTTGGATCCTTGGAAGTGTTTCACGTTGTTGAATGTGTGGGACAGCGAGGGTAACAAAAATCCAATATAAAAAATGCACGCGGTTTCCTAACAGATTAAAAGTGATTCGAAACTTATGAAACAACGGGTTGCAATCTTTAGCAAACGCCATCGCTGCTTTTTTACTTCCCTGTAAGATTATTCATCGTGCAAGACCGCATATTTGCCTGTCTGGCTCTTATCTGCCCACACTGAGAAACGCGGCTGACAATACCGAGGTCGGTTATCTATAGCCCTCTCAACGGAGGTCGCCAAATCTGATACCTTGACACGCTAGTCCTTACCTTCTGTTTGTCCTGAGTGCACAATAACAATCTCTTACCTGTCTCAGGCGTGAGCAATAAGCGCAGTTTAAAACTATTTTTTTTCCGTTTGTGAACATGAAATCAGTTATCATTTTATCTAAATGCTGCGATTTCACTCGCGTCAAAGTAGAGTGCATTTTGGAAAACCCACAAAAATATTATCGAGGGATAAACGGTTATTATATAACTCAGAAAAATGTACTATCTTGACCTTGTGTTCGCCAACTGTATCCCGAGAAAATGTGCCGCAGACACTACACCAGGCGCTGCTGAACACTAATTCGGGTCCGTAACAAAACTGGCCCGTAACAAAAGTGGCAAAATATAACTGGCTTCCACCGTTCAAACGTGTTGTGATTTTGTTAAGGACCAACGACAAGCGACTCTTCATTATATATAGTTTTGTTTAACAGATTTTGCATGTGGTGGAGAAATCGTGCCACAAATATAAAGATATCTTCACGCACTCCAAAGATCAACGTGTACCGGTCTGCAAAAATAAAAGCGCCACAAACCATGTTTTCCGCGAGAAATAAGTTATTTAAGACCGGGAACGAAAGCGAGCATCCGAGAATAAAAATGACCAGGAACTAGTTTGCAGAACATATTATTTCACGTTTAAAGTGCATAAACCACGCTCAGAATTCTACGAAGAAACGCTTTTTTTGCTTTTTGCAGAATCGCCTAAAAAGATTTCCTGTTTATATTTTCATTAAAAACACAGTATTGATGAACTAAGAATAGCTTGTGTTCTAACTAATAATCTTAAGAGTATTCCAGATTCCTTCAATACTTTACTGGTCACTAAACTGCTCCGTAACTCAATGGGAGAGCTGCATATGCTGCGCTTAGCCGCCGCGCGGTGGCGCCATCATCTCACTGAGGTCACTCCTCGGGCGGCGCTGCGCTGGCTCGAACGGCGGAGACGCGGCGAGTTGTTGTTTTGTGCGGGAAAAAATGTAACGTTCATCTCGCGCTGTTGTGATGCGACTTTAGTGCAATGACGATGCCGAACAAATGTTGCGTTCCGGGATGTCATTCCTTGTACAATGATGCAGCAGAAAATATTTCCTTTTTCTGTTTACCGAACGACGGGGAGCTGCGTGAGGAATGAAGGCGCGCCATTCCAATGCAAGAAACGGGAGATTTCAGCTTCGACTATAAGTGTGTGACAGTGTGTGGGAATGCATGTTGTGTGAGAATCAAAATGACCGATGTAGCTTTTTGAGACCATGGACCCCGAATTGTACAAGGCTGAATTAAAGGAGCCATGAAGACAAAACAAAAGTTTGCTTTATTCGAAAGATTAGGTGTTTCATAGTACTCCAAGCGCTTTCTTGGAAGCAAACGACACTTTATTCACTGAGAAATCAGGCAATTTAAGCCAAAATTTTAAATCTTCCGCTAAATTGTATATTTCGTGACGTGAACAATGGCGTCATTAGAGCCGGTACATGAAACAGATACTTAGTATGGTGGCTCCATATAGCACCCACATGCGGAAATTAAACAGGAACCGGAACTCGTTACTAAACCAAGACGGCGGCCATTTTAAAAATACTAGTAAACCTAGTACACCCGCAGCCCTTTCATAGAATCGCCTGATCCGGACAACAAAGCTCTCGCCGAGGAGCTCGGGCTTACATTTAACAACGTCACACCACTTGAACGCTCAATGCTTCTAAGTGCACGAGCGGCAGGAGGTGTGGGATACACGGATGGACCGGAAAGCGACCTTTCCGCGATACTCACAACAGACGAACGCCCAGCCGTCGGCACCGCTGCCTCGTCAGCCCAGTCGCGACCGGGCCGTATGTTTATTACGGTTAATAATAGTTCAATTTCAGTAGCAGTATCGCTTATGCCAGTTGACCGGTGTCGTGCATGGAAAGCCGTTCGCGCGAGCTCTCTGCTCCGACCAGAAAGATACGAACGTCAACGCGCGGTGTGTACGGTATTTTTTTTTCCAAGCTCAGAGCGCTTTGACGGCGATTCGACGAAGTCGGCGATGAGCGGCGGCATGTCCCAGGAGTGAGCTAACGTAAGGGTCCCTGCCGTAATCACTTCGCCGGAAATGAAGCGGGCACACTCGTACTTCACTTAGCTCCCTTTCATCTCCGTTTGCAAAGTTCACAAAACGTAGCCACTTGCTTCGCCGAGGTTCGTCGTTGGGGAGCGCATGAACGGTGATCTCTTCACCGGCGGGGATGTCGCACCCCCTCGACGATTTGCCCTCACTACATGGGCATTTCAGGACGCTAGTACTAGAACGAACTGAAGTGTTCAGTGGTTTGAAACTGAAAACGAGCTCTTAACGACAGCAGCAAGCCAACACGACCACCAGTCCGAAACTTCGGCGACGAGTGGCACTATCTCATCGCTGCACGCTGTTCCTTACTTCCCTCGTTTCTACTTTTACCTTTGCTGGTTGGCGATATGACGCCAACTTCCTGTCAAGGGATTAATATACCAAGCAAGGTCGCGGCTGTGCGTGCCAGAACGGTTCGTTGGCCTTAAGAGAGCCTCGAACCCGAAAATTCGTCTGCGCCACGGCGAGATGTCCAGCTCGGCCGGCGGTAGTTTCGTACGCATTGGCGTACATGTTTGCGTGTTCGTTTGGAACTTCACAGATTTACTCCATCGTTCTTAGTATGAATGTGCAGTATGTTTCACGGGCATATAGCTCACTATGCAAACTGGTAAGCCCTGCCTAACTTGCGTCTGCTTTTGCCGGCCTCCACCAATCGCAGAGCATTCTAGTATGACATAATAGGCTCTGTTGCGGGAAATGAGCTAGTGGGTCACATGGTCTTTCCCTTTTTTCCTAATTATGTAGCTTATTTGAGCCCAGTTTGCGTTAACAGTTGAGTCACTATGGTTCTAGTGAGGCAATCTTTCGAACGAACCAAACTTGTGGTATCTCTTAATGGCTCCTTCAAACCCGGATTTTTTTTAGGTCAGTCAGGTAGCAGCAGTGCTTCCTTACCTGTTTGCAGACTTGTATTACCTTGCGCTCAGACTCGCATGTGAATAAAGCTTTGAAACGTCCTTGTGCTTTTGCTTTTCATATTTCCGTAAATTATCCCTTAGGGTTCGTTTTGTTTTGTAACCGCGCGTGGCCGCTTCCGGTTTCCTTATCTGGCGTTTGAACCGCAGCGCCCGTTTGCTCTTTTTGTTGTACGTACCATCGGGAAATATTGTTTTATATGGAAAGGGCGTCACTTTGTCGCTAACTTGATTTTTTGTTTCTTCGGAAATGTACTCGATCCTATTTCCATGGATCCGAAATCAATAACGTTCCGAGAGTATTGCATGCACATCAACCGCCGCGGAACTCACGTTACCGACGTTCATCTGTGCACGTCACACTGCGGGCTGCTTCTTCGACTTCTGTGTTTCTGTCTAGTCTTTTGTAGAGTAGGAGGGCGCTTTATTCAGTTTCGTTTAGAAAAGGTTTGCGTCCTTCTTGGCTACGTGGCAATATTCTGTTTCCTCCGTGTGCTGCACATGGCAGCGAAAAAAAATAAGTTTTTGTACGCTGGACCACGCTCTTTTGTCTTCCTTCGTGATATTAGAATTGTCTTGTTGCGTGTGATAAAATCAGTTTATTGTTCTTTTTGCGTTTTCTTTTTTTTTTCAAGGATTGCAATGCGTGGAAGCGAAAAGACACACGGTGCAACATATATCTCTTCGTGTTTTGATCTTTCGCATTCTGCAGCGTTTTTAGATGTTCTCTGGTATGTACCCACTCATCGAAACGACAATATTATTGGGCTATCTCTTTTAGCGTTCTGTGCATTCCAAAGCAATCAACGGATTTATTAAGCGCAGTCTGAACGATGCGTACTTGGTTTCTTTCAGTTTCTTTTATTGTATTATCGATAGGCCCGCAGCAATCCGTGACTACGAATATACCGTATGTGCGGTATTTACAACATTTGCTTTACAAATGAAGCAATACAGCTTTCAAAATCCGTAAACACGACGGTTCAGCGCCTGTGCCAGAGGACGAAGAAGCCGTTGCATGCCGTTCGCCGCCGAAGTCTACAGTAATTTACTTGCAAAAATAAAACTCCATTGAAGGCAGGCGATATACACAATGACTGCAGACTATTTATCGCTAAGTACTAAGAAAAAAGGCACACTTAATAATCGCGCAGACACCAAAAGCAGCGAGCTTTTTCACGCCAAGAGCCTGCCAATATGCTGACATTTGCGGCGGCTCGATGCCCTTCGTGCGGCGGTGGCGCCTGCAGTGGCGCCCGCAGTCCCTCTATGAAACCCGCGCCGACGTTTCCTTACCAGTACAGTATTGAAGGACTCTGGTATTACTGATGCATTAAGAAATTGCTACCACACTTCCGTTACGGAGCCCACCTGTCAGATCTCAAAAGAAAAACCACGTTGATTGCGTTTCGGTGCATCCCATTTGGGAGATATTACTATAGATCGAGAAGGCGTACTTCCTTGCTATTAAAAAAATTGGCCCCAATCTACGCTGTGAAGGTGGTTGGAAAGCAAAGCTTTAAACGACGCGCACAACAATTACACACGCGACATCACTTGAATTTACACACGTGGCTCTACAAAGAGTGAAACCAGAGATTCTGCCAACCGTTACCTGGAATTCGCGAGGGTGACATGCCGAACGCAGCAGCAGCGTCAGCCACGGCCGGGCTAGAGCGAGGGACGCCGCCGCTGTAGCCCACCCGTGCGTCGGCAGAAAACGGAGAGGAGCGTCTTTCGAAGGGTGACACAGCGGAACCTAGCCGTCCTGATGTGCTAGATACGGGCTGCACCACCGCTCGACAGAAGCGCAGACACCGAAACAATCCGGCATGTGAGCTTAGTGATTCCCATTTATACCGATTTAAACTAGTTAGTTTCGTAAATATTAAAATTGCGAGAAATCTGAGAAAACTCTTGTAATCGCTATTTATCAGAACCAGTTGCTCCTCTCGCCTTTCGTAATACTTCTTTAAATACAACCGAATTGGTATTTAGCAATTTAGGAAACTGAGTCCCCTTCGTGGCAAACAGTGCACAAAAGCTTGCGTTTCTGTAGCGGCCAGATATCTGTATGTGGTCTCTACATTTCATTTTCCTGACCTGCAAACCAATGCTTAACGTATTTTTGCCGCACGGGCAATTAGTGTCCGGGTTAACCGGGGGGTGCTGTCGAACAAATTATGCAAGCCGTGCGAAGGAAACGCGCCATGGACGTGACAATGCGCCAAAACGGACCCAAAAACTACCGTCATTAAAGCAGACGACAAAGCCATCCCGCCGACGCGTCCTCCGGTGTGAGCCCGCAGGGAACGCTGGGTTACCATTCGCGGCGCCATCTACACTGTGCTCCGTGAGGGAAAACGGCCCTCCCCATCCGCTGCCGCGTTCTGAGTTTCTTCTCCCGGACGCCACGAAGCAATCGTTGGCTGGTAGAGGTAGAAAGCTTTGCTTTGAAACGAGCGGTACTAGTTCAGCATGAACTGCTTTCTTTCTCTATGATATATATGTACTTCTCCCCCCCCCCCACTGTAATGCCAACTGGCGCTGTGGGTACCATGATAAATAAATAAATATATAAATAAATAAATAAACCAATATATACAGGTCAAATACTTTTCCCGCACTTGTTCGGCCTAAACAACGCTTCCATTTCTGACCAGCCGCACGAAACTCTCAATTATCACCGTTAATGCCCGACAAAGAACGTGCATTAAAATACAAAAGGTAAGGGGGAACAACGTCAAGCACCGAATATTTTCCACCTCCTTCTTGAAACGCGCTTCCTGGGGTCGCATGCTGTACAGCCGTTTATCTCAACGAAACATAACTGTACCATTCATATACGAACGAAAGCACTCTATATCCGTCACACACCTCATTAAAAAACGAGAAGAGAAGAGACCACATAGGTTTTCTTCAATCCTGACCAAATGAAGCGGATGTCAATGCGCCGTCATCCTACAGGGAATTTTGCCTCACGGCCGGACAGCTTGCACAGCGCTCACGCCAAATGCATGGTCCGTTACAGGACTTCTTTTGCTTTATGCCTGACAAAGGGATGTGCGCATGCGCTGTACCCTACCCTCTCGCCTATGATTTTGCACTTGCGCTACATGTTCCCATCGCAGCGGAAATGTTGTTCCAGAAGGAAAGGGCTTTCCTGCGAATCATCGGGACCGAATAAATTTGTACCGCACCGTGCGCCTAGAACACGACTGCAAGAGCGCATAGATAAAAAAAGAATTGAAAAGTGCGCCTTCTGGAATAATTGAGAGGCGAAAATATATCTGTCTCTCCTCAATCGTGTAAGGTGGTCGAAATTAATCCGGAGCCCTCCACTACAGTGCGCCTGATCGCCTGCGTTGCCTTGGCACGTTAAACCTTACAATCAAACAAACATTCTGACCATGACTGCTATATAAGAAAAAAGAAAAACTGTTTTTCGCATTTTTAGAGCTAAAAATTGACCCAGTTTATGGTTTGCACAGCGATTACGACGCCGCGGCTAATCCCGCTCATAAAGATTTGGCATTCTGGCCAGAAATTCTTTGCTCTTTACATCTATGTACACATACGGTGAAAGAACGTTTTATTGCAACACCACACAAAAACCTACATTCCTAGGTGGGTGCTCTACTTGAAAAATAAAAGGTGTGAAGGTCAGTTCTGAAATAGGCTCTTGGCAAAGAAGCAACACTTCACCATTGATTCTGAAAATGCCTAGAACTCTACACAGTTTCCCATCAGTTGATGCAAAATACTCTGAATAAGTGCGCTCCGGCCTTTCATATTTTGCACTGTGTATGACGACTCCATTGATGCGGACCCTGAAGAACTCGCAAACTGCTGTGACAGGACCAACCACTGCAGTTATAAGCTGCTCAACACGGTCTTTTAAAGGAAATGGTGGCAAGGGTGCACCCAGCAAACCGGACAGCTCTTGCTCAGTTTTTTTTCCTGCAATCCTCATTGCCGGCCTCTTAAAAATGGTGGAAGGGGCACCAGTCGTTTTAGTGATTGTAGTGTCTCTCTCATAACACAGCGTTCAGCTATCTGCTGAGGCACTCCCTTGGCTGCTGATACCAGCTTTAAGAGATCATCATTACCCCCTTCAAAAGTAAACGTTGACGTCACCCACATCGGTCCAGTCATTCTCACAGACTTGGCAAGGGTAACCAACTGGTGCACATTAAATGTGAGTGCAGCATCATTATACAGTAGCCACACCTTGAACAAACTTTTTGAGCATTTCACCCGCAAGAAAATCTTCAGACTCTTCAATTTCACTCTTAAACAACATAAATACACTTTGTGAAAGAAGGGAGAAATGCTCAATATATTTTGATGGTAAAATGCCTTCAAGGCAAGGCATACCATAAATTAGAAGCCAAAATTTCCACTTAGTGGCTTTCCAGAATGCCTTCTCCGAAAGTGATCTAGGCAACCTTGTAAAACGTACTGGGGGGCGAATGTTCATCAGACGGTCGACAATTTCATCAACTTTGCTCTTATTTTTAAGGGGGTATTTCTCTAAAGACAGCCAGAGGTCCATAAGCTGTGACACAACTCCCTCAAGAACACAATGTAAATAGTCAGGGGGCAAGCCCCATACCAGGTCAAGTGCGGGTAGTCCAACAACTGCTGATGGGCCTTTGACACCATCCACGAAACAGCCTCGTTGAACAGCAAGCCTCATTGCATTGACGACCATTTCATGGAACCTCTCCAACATCTCATACCCTTCGAAAATGTACTTCACTGTTCCTGAAAAGAAAAAAAAGAACAATCTTTAGAAATAATGCCTAATTTTTATTTCGTCAAAGACCTTTCAATATTATTTGGTCATGAAAGGACAGAATTTAAACATTCGATCTGTGCATGTACTGCACGTGTTCCACAGATTTTTAGTCGCAGCCTAATTTTTTGGTTATTAACCCGCTGACGTACGGTGAAATGCAGTAATACGTGACTACAAAAACGAACGATTTTTAGCTCTGGCCAAAAACATTGCTGACAAACTTTGAAAAAGTAGTCGGCCATTTTGCAATTTCATCATTCCACACCGTGTGAAACACTGCAGACCCAAGGTAAAATTTGGAGTGGAACGTACGCAATGTTCCTTTTGGTGGAGTGTGCGCAATCTTTTGGTGGAGTGTGCGGAGTTGTTCCCCTCCGGCGCCCCCGCTCGGCATCGTCTCTCCTTGGAACCCAAGGGTCCTGTTGGGGTTCCAAGCTCTACCAACCATTACGGAGCTACGCCGTGGGCGCACGTATTCTGTGACAACATGCAGCAAGGAACTCAACATCCCCGCCAATGGTTCTTCCTCCCATCGTTATCTCCCAGCCGCGTGACCACGGTAAGTTCTCCGGCACCAATAACATCGACGTTGACGACTGGCTGAAGATGTATGAACGCATCAGCCTCCACAACAGGTTGGACCAGACGGTCATGTTAGCCAACGTGAATTACTAAATAAAAGAGCCCGCACTTGTCTGGTATAGGACAAACCAGGAGACCATCACAAGCTGGGACGAGTTCAAAGATGAGCTGAGGAAACTGTTCGGCCAGTCTACGGTTCGCCAGATTGCCGCAAAAAACTAACTCGCCCCCCGAGCCCAGTCTGCAACACAACCCTACGTTTCGTACATCCTAGACGTGCTGGCTCTATGCGAGAAGGTTGATCGCAGCATGCCCCAGTCAGAAAAGTAAGCCACGTGCTTAAACGTATTCCCGACGATGCTTTCAACTATTTTGTCTTTAAGAACTGCACAACTGTGGACGGAATAACTGCAGAATGCCTACGCTTCGAGGAGGCGAAAAGCCGCCGGATCGGTCAGCACTTCGCCCGGGTGCCTAATACTGCCGCAACATAGACGTGTGAGGACCAGCCCCTACGACATCCCGAAGCGCCCCCGTCTCCTGCATTAACACGACTTATCCACTGGGAGGTCGTAGCAATGTCCCCGGCTACTTTGCCACCGTATTTGTCTGGACCTGACGCCGCCACTGTCTCACTCATTCAGACGGTCGTCCGTGAAGAAATCGGCAACTTGGGCGCCCGGTATATTTGCGCTTTTCCCCATACCGGCAACTGCAATCCTTGCCCCGCCCAACCTGCCAGGCGTCAGTATTTGTCTCCTCGTGCTTGCAACACCGCAGAATGGCGCACACCTGACGACCGACCAATCGGCTTCCGCTGCCGCGGCGTCGGACATGTCTCCCGCTACTGTCGCAACCGCTGGTCCTCACCTCAACGCACTGGTTTTCCGAATGATCGGCCTTTTGTAACTCCCTCTCATCGATTTCCGTCCTACCGGGCGCAAGACACCTTCCCCGCCGATGCCCCCACGTCTCGACCTAGCCGCTACTCTTCCCGTAACCGCCACAAGTCGCCTTCGCCGCAAGCTCTCCGCTCGCCTTCTGCCGCCTATAACAGCCCCCCATCCTCGGAAAATTAAATGGTGCAGCGCCGATAAGTAGCGCTGCATGGACGACCACGCCCTCAAATCCTCTGTCCGATGAACCTGCCCGGCCCAATCTTATCAATGTAAAAGTCGATGACGTCCCGGTTCAAGCTTTAGTTGACACAGGCGCGCATATATCTGTCATGAGTGCAAGACTTCGCAATGAACTTGAGGAAGTTATGACGCCTGCTCCACTTCGCCTGGTGCATGTCGCCGATGGAAGAGTTCCTACTGTACTCGGTATGTGCACTGCACACGTAACAAGACACGATCGTCCCATTTCAGTTTTGTTCCTTGTGCTGCTGCAATGTTCCAAAGACCTCATACTGGGCCTGGACTTTTTGGCCGAACACGCTGCCCTCATTGACTGTGCCACAGGTTTCGTGCGCCTTGAACTTCCGGAAGCAGCTACAACGGTCGACGGCATGCCCTGCCGCCTCTGCTCCACGAATTTCGTTAGGTTATCGCCACGAGCTGCCACATGCGTCCCTTTGTCGCCTTGCCCTCCAGTTGAAGACGGGGATTACATCATCACGCCTATCACGGACATTTTGCTCTTACGTGACAAGACCCTTTCTCGTACCGTTGTGACAGTTCAAAACAACCAAATCTGCATCCCTGTTCTCAATTGCGGCCATATTCCCGAAATCCCCCCAATTAGAAACGCTCAGATATCTTCAGTGTCTGCGTCCGCGTCCCCGTCATCTTCCCATCTTCCACACCTTTCTGGTTCTCCTGAAGACCATTTTGACCAGATGTTGGCCGCAGATCTCCCGACTACACAAGTGGAAGACCTTCGCCGCCTGTTGACCAGTTATCGTGACATTTTCAATCTCGGCAAACGTCCCTTAGGCCAGACCACTCTAGTGAGACACCGCATTAACACCGGCGACGCAACCCCTATCCGTCGAAGCCCATACCGTGTGTATGTAACCGAACTCCGAGTAATTCAACAGAAAGTTGACAAAATGCTCGCTAAGGACATTATCGAGCCCTCGTTTGGCCCATGCGCGTCGTACGTCGTCTTAGTGAAGAAGGATAACACCTGGAGATTCTAAATGTATTACCAGCACCTGAATAAGATAAGCTAAAAAGACGTATACCCGTTGCCCCGCATCGATGATGCCCTCCATACCCTTCACGGTGCTCGATATTTCTCATCGATCGACCTGCGTTCAGGTTATTGGCAAATTACTGGGACGATATGGACCGAGAGAAAACCGCTTTTATTATGCCAGACGGACTTTACAGTTTAAAGTCATGCCTTCCGGGTTATGCAACGCGCCAACAAACTTAGAGAGCATGGACTCGCTCCTTTATGGCCTTAAGTGGCATACGTGCTTGTGCTATCTTGATGGTGTTGTCGTTTTTTTTCCGAACATTCGAAAGCCATCTCAGCGCCTCTCGGCAGTTCTCGAAATGTTCTGTTCCGCTTCTCGAGATTTTCCGTTCCGCCTGCCTTCAACTTAACGCATCAAAGTGCCATTTCGGATGGCGGCAGCTTACCATCCTTGGCCATCTCGTTGATGCCACTGATAATCAGCCCGACCTTGCTGAAATCCGTGCCGTGAACGACTTTCCACAACATATGTCTGCCAAAGATATCCCCAGCGTCGTCGGGCTGTGTTCTTACTTTCGGCGCTTCATTAAGAACTTCGCCAATGTTGCCCGACCCCTAACGAACCCACTGAAACATAATGTTCCCTTTTCTCGGGGACCTTTGGCAGCAGAATCGTTTTCTGCTCTCATCAGCCTGCTGACCGCACCTCCAATGTTGGCACATTTTGACCCTTCCGCCCCTACGGAGCACCGCACAGACGCAAGCGGCTACGGTATCGGAGCTGTCCTCGCTCAAAAACAAGACGGTCACACCCGAGTGATTTCGTAAGACAGCCGCCTTCTCTCTTTCGGAGTGCAACTATTCAATAACTGAACGTGAATGCCTGGCTCTTGTGTGGGCCGTAGCTAAATTCCGCCCATACTATACGGCCGAGACTTTTCTGTGGTCACTGACAACCATGCACTTTGCTGGCTTTCGTCGTTACGAGATCCTACTGGCCGCCTCGGACATTGGGTTCTGCATGTCCAGGAATACACGTTCTCTGTTGTGCACTAATCGGGAAAATTACCCCGAGATGCAGACTGCTTGTCTCGTTATCCCGTCGATCAGACCGACATCATTTGCCGTGACACCGACGCCGTCGTTTTTGGCATCTCCGATTTGCACCATTTAGCCGATGAACAACGCTGCAACGACACCTTACGGTCCGTAATCGACACTCTCTCCTCTAACCTCTGGGACCCATCGTGCCGCCTTTATCACCTGCAAGACGATACTTTATATCGACGAAATATATCCTGCGACGGACCTGAGCTGTTACCGGTAGTACCAAAACAGCTTCGCCTAGACATACTTCAACAGTTCCACGATCATCCCACAGCTGGACATCTTGGCGTAGCTCGCACCTACGACCGTATCAAGCGTCGTTTCTTTTGGCCGGGTTTATACCATGCTGTGAAACGTTACGTTAACGCCTGCGACACCTGCCAACGCCGCAAAACACCAATTCTCCCCCAGCTGGGCCCCTTCAACCATTGGACATGCCGTCCGAACCATTTTTCCGAGTCGGCCTCGACCTCTTGGGGCCATTCCCTGCGTCTACCGCAGGTAACAAGTGGGTTGCGGTGGCCACTGATTATGCGACCCGGTATGCCATCACCTGTGCTCTTCCTACCAGCTGCGCACCGACGTCGCAGACTTTCTGCTCAACGACGTCATTCTCATCCACGGAGCCCCTAAGCAGCTGCTTACTGATCGTGGCCGCTACTTCCTTTCCAAAGTGATCGATGACATTCTCCGCTCGTGCTCGACTAAACATAAATTGGCAACCGCTTACCAGCCCAAACAAATGGCTTAACGGAGCGACTCAATCAAACCCTGACCAACATGTTATCTATGTACGTCTCCCCCGACCACCGTGATTGGGACGTTGCTCTGCCGTACGTGACCTTCGCGTACAATTCCTCTTGCCACCACACTGCGGGGTATTCCCCGTTTTACCTACTCTAAGTCGGCAACCCCAATGTGCCATTGGACACTTTGGTTCCCTCTGCGGCAAGCCCCACTGAATATGCCCGCGACGTCATCGCCAAGGCCGACGCGGCTCGTCAAATTGCACGCACCCGTCTTACGACATCCCAGGCCTCCAGCAAGCTTCGCTACGATAAGCACCACTCCACAGCCAAATTTTATCCAGGTACGGTCGTGCTTCTGTGGACACCTACGCGTCGTGTGGGCCTCTCAGTTAAACTGTTTTCTCGCTACTCTGGCCCTTATAGAGTCGTGCGCCAAGTCACAGACGTGACGTACGAGATATCGCCACTCCAGCCCTCGCCTGCCCAGAGCCAACAGACATTGTGCACGTTGTCTGGCTCAAGCCATATGTTTGCCCCAGCCTACCAGCTCTGTAAAGGGCGACGGCACGGCGCCTCGTCCCGGGGGGTTATGTTACCCGTCGGTGTCGTGAATGACGATTACCACGACGAGGGACGTTTTTGTGCTCGGGAAGGAAGACGAGGATTACCGCAGATTCCGTCCTGCTTTGCTATCTAAGGTAAATACTGGAAATAGTGTGAATATATTGTGTTCCCTCTTTTATCCTCGTAACAATATTTAATTGAAAAGCTGGAGCTATAGGGAATCGCGGACCAAGGTTTATTCACAATAAATATTTACACTTGGGGGAGGGAGCAAGCGTCGGTGAAATGAGTGTATCAATAGGCGTGGAACCTTTTCGGGAGTGACATATAAAGCATAGATACAAATTTCTTGATTGTTAATACAACAACTTACCAAAAATCACCAAGGGCAAATATTTGCAACCGCTATATAAATTATAAAGACGGTATCATGGTAGCAAAATGCGAGAGATAAAGTGCGCGCCAATTACAAAAAGGTTCCTGTTTCCCCACTGGCTATATCGCAGTGAATGAATTGCCAGTCAACATCGTTTTTACTGGTATTGTGACCTTCACTCGCCTGGTTAGGGATTGTTATGCTGTCGTTGTCTCGATGTGTTTAGTTGTGTGCTCTCTTTTACTTAGTATGTATTGAGAAAACTATTACTGTGCTAGTGACTTTAACGCCATTTGTATTTTGTCACCCACTCTCCTGCTATAACGCCTCGGCCCTGCACGGCACTCTGCAAACAAAAAAAAACGCAAACTCCACTGAAAAGAATTCAGGGTGGCCTCAGAATGCCAATATACAGATTGCATACGCGCAAGTGTGGAGTTGTTTTCAATTTGTGGCTTTGCGTAAGGTTATTACGCCTTAAAAAATAACAAAACCGATCCACATTCCAAGGGAACCAAACCTTGGGGCAGAGTTTATACTTCGCAGTCAACTCCCTACAAAACGTCGGCAGTTCAGCGAGCTGCGTAGTCGGAGCAGTCAAGCTAATCCGGAATTATGCCTGTCGTAAGAGATTGGCGAAAAGGACGCTGAAACGGGAAGAGCGCTTTCGAATTGATGTTTCTAATAAACAAATTCGCGCAAACCCCATTATAAAGGTCGAAACATGGTCAATGACCCCACACTGTGATCCCCACAAGCAATTTTATAATGTCTGCAAATCACTTGAGTGTTTGTTTAATGTTCGCTCGTCCTCAAGAACGTTCATTTATGCATATTGTTGCCAGTCTTCATGTCGAAGGCAAATGATTGTAATTTGACCTGCCATCCATTAGCAAATTTGAAATGAGTCGATCCGGTTGTAACCCAGTGATTAGTTAAGCATGAATAATTACCGGTGCAAGGCAAGTCCCAACGTTTTCTATAACCTCTAACCGAACATTTCGACTTTACCTCATTTAGCGAAGCATCTCTTTAACTAACACTACAAAAGCAATTCCCAAACTTCACTACTTAGTATTATCCACGACAATTCACTAGTAGCAGACACGTGGTTCCACACAGGCATAATTACTACAGCGTGGAGCGTGTGCATTAGCGTTTTTTTAGCGTGAGCTACACTGGCCGAGCTTGATCAGTTTCGCGTGGACCTTCAAGGGCCGTGCTGCGCAAGCGCGAGGAGAATTCGATTGGATTGAATTACATGGGATTGGCTGGGCTTGGCTTGACTTGGATTATATTAAATTTTATTGTAATTAATTAGATTGAAATCCAATCCAATTCGAGTACGGATGTGACGGAATTGGGTCTGCACATTCGCCGGTCTGCGCATTCCAGAGGAGTGACATTGTAGCCAAGGCAGAAGCACTCGCGCCTGCGCTTGCCCAGCTGTGCGCCTCGGTTGCGCAGTAGCCAAGTCTGAAACTGCTACGGAGCCGCTTGATAGCCGTTTCGCGTGGCTTCTGGAGAGCCGTGCTGCGTATGCGCGAGGAGCAGTGACTGGACTGAACTGGATTGAATTTGATTGGATTCAAAAATTTTCAGCAGCAGTAAGCTTGAATATCAGCTAATCCTAGACAAAGCCAAACCAAAAATAAGAACCAGCTGAACCTTAGCTCACGCTACGTATCCGGCATAGGCGTAAGCCACTGCTAATTTTTTTTTTACGATACACAAAGAAAACACAGCACCAACATGGATACGCATATGGCTATCCTCTTTCGATTCAGTTTTGGCAGCGTGTTACAGAGCCTCTAAGACAGAACCAACATGGATACGCATATGGCCATCCTCTTCAGTTCAGTTTGGTCAGTGTTTAACAGGGCCCCTAACAGCTCCCGATCTGTCAGAGATATAGACATATCGGGACATTCTTTTCCAGCTTTCGAGGCTCAGGCAGTGGTTCTGACCACCGGCTTGTGCGGGGCGGCGACATTGGCAGCTCTGGTGATCAGAAAGTTTGTACCTCTAGGTACCTCTAGGCTCCTCAGTGCC
>JABSTR010000842.1:0-58728 GCA_013339765.2 Haemaphysalis longicornis | reverse complement strand
GGCGGTAGGATTGGTTTGAATCTGACAGAGACATTTAATGTGTTGTAGTGACTGTAGGAGTAGAGCGTTGGTAGTGTGAGGTCATGTTGGTTTTTATTTGTGTAGTGTGATATGCTTGTGAGCTTGTTTTATGCATCGCATTCGTTTGAGGTTTAGGTGTTGTAAATATATTGAGTGGAAATCCAATGCTTCAAACCGAGCCTCATTTCTCTGCTGCGTGAGACGCGTGACAGCCAGCGCCTTGATGAGCTTCAAGGAATGCGGCTGCAGGCAGCTCAGGAACTCGCTTGTTTTCTTGTATAGCTGTACGTGCGGGTTTTAATATGAAAAACAATCATGAGAAGCTACAGCTACAGTGTTTTCCCGGTGTTCATGGAGACCGGTGCTCGCAGCCGGTGACGAACTTGCGAAACTATTCATGAAATGTTGCCATCGCTGGCAGAAAATGTACAAAGTGGGGCCTCAGTTGTTTTCAACGTGTTGTCGTGCATGGAAGCGGTTTTCCGGACGCCGGTCTCAGCAGTGGAAGCGTTTGCGGCTGTTCTCGTGCTCAGCCGAGTCGCTGCCGTCTTCTCACCGGACCAGGTTTCCGAACTGGCGACCGTGTCCAGATGTTTTGCATAGCTACCGTTTTTCGTGCTTGTACTGTGTTTTTCGAGGCCACATTTCAGGCTGGGACCAGTCGTTTCACTAGGAATTTTTACTTGTGTTCCCGTTTACAAAACGTCAAAACCCCATACCATTGCTTGGCATTATAAAGCGCAAACGGACATCATCGGGGATGATCGACACCATATTTAATTTGCGGTTCTGCCAGAGTGTGCTCATGAAGTAATTATCGGTTGTAATGTTTTGCAACTTCGCAAGTTATTTCTTTTTTCAACCAGCTATTAACGTTACGAACACAGAACCTCCTTCTGCTTTTGGTCCCCGACATTAGTTCTTGACTTTGCATGCCGACCATGTTCTGTCACTCGGTAGCGAATAGGTGCTAAGGGTTCCTCGAGCAGCGTTTCTGACAGGGATGTGGTGGCGTCGCTATCAACCCGCTTCCTTCTCTAGGAATTGCCATGTCAACGTACATTGTCCGCTTTTCACGACGAGTTATAGCTCTGGCTGCCCTCAACACCATGTGTTAACCCATTTAACTAACCACGCGCATGGCCATCAGTTCAGTGGTCGATATCAAGCTGGCGTCTGGCGTATCCAGCACGCTAGTGACGCCAGCAGTGTGCGGGCTCACTTCCTCGGATCATTTGTCCGCTCATACCGCTACCGTTAGCCCAGACCTGAGCATCACACAGAGTGAAGACTTGCTTCAGGTTATGAAGTAGCACATCGCGCTTTTTGAGGGGAATGCATGTACGCTTAAACAAACATCTGTCGCCACGTAGAGGATTTAGATAGATGGGACGGCGATTGTACTCCGACACCCCTACCGTGCGTGTTTGTATGATCTCCAAAGTATAGAAAGTATAGAAGAACACGTGGATGAGATCCTCAAGCGCGATGCTATACGCCCTTCACGGAGCCCGTGGTCACCGCCGCTGGTGTTAGTACAGAAAACGTACAGCTCAGTTGGCTTTTCTGTTCATTACCGTGTCCCTAATAAAATCACTTGCCAAGGCTTGTATTTGATGCCCCGCATTGATGACGGTATGGACCGCCTTCTAGGGTCAGAATTCTCCAGGTTTGAATCATGCTCCGTAAATTGGCAAACTCAGGTGCACGAAGGTGATAAAAAGGCGGCCTTCACAACACTAGATGGGCTTTACGAGTTCATTGTCATGCGTTTTGGTACACGTGGTGCGACCACGACATTTAGAAGGACTATTTATACCGTGCTCCGCCGTCTTAAACGCAAAACTTGCCTTTGCTACTTCGAGGACACTGATCTTTTTGAAGGACGTTGGAGCAACAAACAAATCCAACGTCTCGACGAGGTGCGGACGTATGTCTCAAATTCCGGACTCGAGATTGATGTAAAAATACACATTTGCCAGCAAACCAATAAAGATACTACGGCACGTCGTGAGCAAAACTGGAATACACCTGGACCTTGAGGCCATTTTTGCCGTACTAAATTTTCCGCTCCCACAACAGCGGAAAGACGTCTTCAGCTTCATGAGACCAGCATCGCATTTCGGCTGCTTCGCACAAACGTTTGTGACAGTTGCCTCATCTCTGAATCATTTGTTGCGTTCTGGTACAGCTTTTAATTAGAATGACGATTGCGACCGGGCTTTTAAGGCTTTCAATGATCCGATCACCTTGAGCCCGTGCTCTCAAACTTCGATGACACCGCCCCAACAGTTTTACAAACGGACCCCAGTAGACAAATCATCGGTGCTGTTCAATTGCAACTATATTCGTGAAAGAGCGACTGAGCTAATGCTTATGGCAGCAACTCACTTTTGCAGGTGAAACAAAACTGCACAATCACACTGGAGGAATACCTCGTGGTTGTGTGAGCTATACTAACGTTTCGCGCTTATTTGTACGGCCGATATTTCAATGTCGTTAATGATCACCGAGGATTGTAGTGGTTGTGGACGCTGAAGAACCTGTCCGGACGCCTCGGCCGTTGGATTCTTCTTCTACAGCATTACAGTTTTACCCTCACGTACACGTTCGGCGAAAAGCATTTACATGCGGACGGTATCCCACGCTGTTCCATATTTCAATCGTCCATCTCCGTCTCGCTGGCAACCCGGCCTGCTTTACCTATCGCTTAGGAGAACTGCCAGTTGTGTGTTTCAGTATATTCCCATGCTTAAACAGCACTATGCAAAACCGTATAATAAGCAAGCAACCTAAGGCAAAAAGCTACTAGCAACACAATTTTACTTTAAAAAGCGAACATAGAATACACGGAGTCAGAATTTGCGTGATCATAAACATTGGTAGTATCGATACTTTTGTAATCATCACTACATTCGCACGAATGAAACATAAATAACAGATAGCAGGAAATAAACATGAGGCAGGTGTAGTGAAAAGTAAGAAGAAACAAAAACAACAATGAAACCTCTTACTAAACGCAATCTCGAAATCCGATAACTGATTGATGGCTGGCTGACAGTAGTACCTTCCTTTCTAATGCGAAATAATTTTATGATCTCTCTTGCGGATTGTTTTGCATGCCTGCAAATCATATCTTTTCACCTAGTTCGGGGTGACACCAAGGCGAGTACGCGCACTCTTTCCAATGCATAGCAAGACGCCAGTACAGTTCCGCTTTCTGGGAGCGATGTTGTTCGCGAATGCCGAAGTTGAGGAATACCCCCGTCTGTCCGGCACACTCTATCCCATATCGAAATTGAATCTTGCAAATAACGTCTTTTCTGCACTCTACAAATTTTATTGCGTATTTAATGCCACGTGGTTCTTTCTTTGCGTCTTCATTTACTTTTGCCTTTTGCATAAATTGCCCATTGGCACAGTTGAGCAATGGCATCGCGCCCATTGCTTACTCCTCGCTAGATGTAATTCGTCTGCTGGACATCCAACACGACGCTACATTTTGTCGAGCTATAATGAACCTGATCAACAGCTCTGAGCGACCTCCCAGCAGGCGGTTAGGCCGATAACATCCGGCTTGAAAATGATTTTCTGTACCGTTACAGCCACCCGCCTACAGAAAACAGGTTGGTGTCTGCGCTACCTTGGTAGCTGTGGGCGGCTGTCTTAGAGGCATTTCATTATCAGACGACTGGGGAACATCTCGGTTTTGAGAAAACAAAACCTGCTACGGCATTTGATGTCGCTTCATGGGCCTGGGATCTCGACAAGCATGGCAATGTAAATCTCATTGCACGCCAAATTCCAGCATATAAAACGCGCTACAACTTAAGCTGGCCTGCTACAACCGGCACTTGTCCAACTGTGCCCTTCAAAACTGTGGGCATTGCCCTGTAGGGCCCGCTTCCGTATGCTCCACACCACTACCGCTTTATAGTGACTGCGGTCGACCATCTGACCAGGCACGCCAAGGCAGGTATTCCACGATGTGGATGCGCGCAGGAAATTGCTAATTTTATGTTGCAAAATATCACCTTGCGCAATTGCACTCCGCGTCTTTTTAGCGACCATGGCAAGGGCTTGTCTACAATTATGGCAGAAGTGTTTCAGGCAGCAAATAAGGTTCATATAACAACTAGCGGCTATCACGGTCACTGGAACGGCCTTACTGAACGCCTTCACAGGGCTCTCGCCGACATGATTTCCATTTATAACAAACCAGACAAAACCAACTGAGACGATATTCTGTCGTTTGTAGCTTCCGCCTATAATACAGCCATCCAGTGCAGCACCAGCTACTTAACATATTCTCGGGTCTTTGGCCGTTGCCCTTCCGCCTTTATTGAAACCGCTTTCCTACATGTACCACTCTCTCCCATTGCCGTATTTTCTTACCAGTTTATTTCCGAGGTAAACAACTGTGGACACCTAGCCCGCATCTGCACTGAATAAAGGCCGGAAGAAAGAAAAGCCTATTGCTGTGCACCTCAAGGCCCCATCCAATTTGGCACGGTGAAGTGCTATTGTAGGCACTTGCCCGATCGTCCGGACTGTGCGGCAAGTTTTTGAATCGTTATATTGGCTCATAACCTTCATTGAACCGACCTCACCGGTAAACTACAGAATGTCTGTTTCCTCCACTTACCGTCGCAAATGTGGAAATAAAGTTGTACATGTTTCTCGCATAAAGCGTTTCACCTAGTGTCCACGTTAATTACAAGCGGCCAGGCTGCCATTTCCAACCTATGCGGGAGTAAGTGTGAGTGTTTATTGGTGTGTCTGCACCCCAGGGCTTTTTTATCGTTAGGAAGTGTCATCCGCTAGTGGGAGCAATCACTCACCTATAAATACCCATGATAATCATCATGTCTTTATTATCATCATCGTGTGCGTCTCGTTCTGTAGAGTCCCCGAGATTCCGACGGGTTTAGTAAAGAGGCGTTCCTTCGAACTACTTTTCCAGTTTGCAAGTCTACTTTCGCCTTACACTATTACTATTATTCAAAAGACATGAACATCGATTCATAACCACATACCTCTGCTTTATTTAAATAAAGTCTAGAGTAGCAACAGGCTAATGAATGTACGGACTTCCGCAAATGCACTCTGCGTTTGCATGTGAAGAAAGGCGCGTATAGTGTTGCGATATTGCTAATCGGCGTCTAGTGAAATGCCGCTACTCATATCCCCGGTTAAATTTAAGTACATTAAAAAATAGTGATGCCTCGTGTATCCTGAATATACTGTGGGGGTGTCCCGACAATGCGTGTGGTAAGAAAGCACTAAATATGTGGGGTCTTTGTCTTGTTGAACACGGTGGTGGTTGTGACCAACAGGCCAATTGCTTGCCTACCGCCAACTCTCCATTACTGTTTAATTCCTTATTAACTGATAGGTGTTTGTAACTCAAATAATTACAAGCCCCCGATATCAGCCTTGCGAACATAGCTTCAAAATCGATGTATAGACAGTCTTCGAAGCCAAGCATCGTATTAATACAATGGTGCTTGAATTGGAATAACGCAAGTAAAGAAAAAAATACAAAAAATATGACACACAAGTTCCTCAAGAAAGAATATAAAAAAGGAATGGTCACTAAACCAAAAACCAATAATGGTGGACGCCTCCTGCATTACCAGAACACTGGAAAATAGTCCGTGACAACATAATTTGTTCCATTTGGCATTCAAGATGCCAACGGCTACAGGTCATGATTGTTTTAAAACAGGAAGGGGCTAGGGTAACCCAGCGCTCAAAATAACTACGCGTGGGAGTTCAAATGATGCGATTCTCACGGTTGCCGAAGAAATTGCAGCGAAAGCTTTCAAAAGTGGCGTACTCGGTATTACGTTATAACCGGACACGAAAGCGAAAACTTTTTAAGAATATTTTATATTTATTCGAAATAACTGTTTCATGTTTGGTTTCCTGATAAATAACGCTGTGTGTCGTGCTAGTTGCTGTTTCGCTTTCTCCGATCTGCTGTTTGGCAGGCAACAGAGGCACTTTAACCATACGCTGGAAGTCATCTCGCGCGTCCTTGTATGCAATTCAGGCTTTTTTTCTGCTTTGCATTTTTTTTTAATGAGCACCTGAGTCTTAACCGCACAAAGTAGCGGCACACATCACATCTCAACAAGTCTATGCCCGCCACCACAGAAAAACGTCCACTGATTGCACGCCCCAAAAATTCCAGGCCACTTATGTAACCGCTTGCTAATGTTGCGTCAAAACGGTCTTCTACCTACCCGTCCCTGAAAATGTTGCTCAAAAGAACTACGAAAAGAGGTATTTTGGCCTATAGGATGCGGCAAGTAGAAAAACGCTGTTAGTGGTATTTGGGGTTCGGAAACACAATCGGTTTCACTCCAAGTTATACCGTTACGCGTCCTCAAAGCCACGTTCAATGTGAGCTTTCGATGGCAACATTACTACGTAAATCAGGCACCCTGAGTTTCTGCCTACCGCCCCTGCGTCAAATTCAGGCTTCTCACTTGCACAAGTTTGTTTTGGATGCTCATTTGTTTCCCCAGTGTGTGACGCAACTCTGCGGCGATAGCGACGCTCGTCCATCAGTCTGGGCAATACCCCGGCCTGATAGCCAAGCCTTGAGAAAGTAATTGTACCGTCGCTTAGAAAGCACTCTCCCGCGAGGGTGGAACACGCACAACTGGTTTCCGGCTCGGCGACTAATTGCCCTGTCTGTTTGTACAAAGGTCGTGGAGCCGTCGCTTTATGTCTTTTTGTGTCGGTTTTAGAACTTGCGCTTTCTAATGACTAGTCACCATGAATCTGCTAGCTAGAGTGGGCGCACTGGGTTAATGAAACTCTTCTGCAATGTATGAAAATAACATAAGGTCACTTAGTAATGGCATGTTTTATTTCACAGGGGAGCTTGTTTCCAGAGCACGTTCAAAAGCGGGTTATCTGTTTCTTGCCACACACCTTGCCCCCATTTGTTTAGCTCCGGCTAGTGTTACGTCCGGTAGTAAAGATAGATGTCGCTAATGTTACCAGGCACCAGAAGTGGGGAAAGGACCTCACCAGCCTCGGTCTCGACTTACACTCAAGACGTCTGTCTAAACCGCACCTCACCGTCATCATTAAGCACCAGTTTGGGAATAGCCAACTCACCTCAGCATGCATTAGGCACCACCGACATCACATCAACCTCAGCTAACCCACTCCCATCAATTTATATTTTAGTAGACTTACACGTATTCTTTAGGTCAAAGGAGCGGACGCTAAATTAAGGCAAAATGCAGGCGAGGCGACACCGAGGGTACAACACGTCCGACATTCAGCTAGTAGTTAGAATACCCTGAGCGAGCAGTGGGCGCCGCTCAGCCCCTTTCTTACTAACCACGCTGTTACCTCCTGCCAGCGCCTAACTTATCCTTTATTAAGCTCAGCAGGGAGAGATACAATAATTATAAAACATATTTACTGAGAAAACCTTTTGGTACAAAATATCTCACAGGTACAAATATAAGACGACTTCACGTGCAGCACAGACAATATCAAGAGCAGTTATTTCCCGGTATATGGCAATACTACGTGATGAAATTCGTGGCATTGAATATTCGTGTGTGCATTGCTTGATGCCAAAAGGCTAAAGGTTTGGCAGATAAATGTCCGGAAGTTTCTGATGCTAATTGCAACACTGTCTTCAAAAAAGTCAATATTTTGGATTAAAAAAACTATATTGAACGTTCATTCTTCTTAAAATTAAATTGGAAGGAGATGTACCGGGATGAAATGTTATATTCATACCCATTCTATATGATAAGTGACTCTATAGACCCCTCAATGATCATTTGTATTCCCTGACATATAAGATAGAAGCAACTATCTCAAGATTGCCCCCTTTCCGCACCTCAAACCGGCACAGCGAAGTTTGCCTACTGGACATAAAATAAGAAGGCAAAATGAAGAGCCTGAGTCCTAACAAAGATCTCGAGGAAGTACTAGCACTTAAAAGGTAACATTACAAGAGAACAATCTGCCTCGATTGTAGCAATAACATTGTGATCAAGGTGGTTTCCGTGATTTTGGTGCTATAGTGATGCAAGAATGGGGTAATATTTTATTGGAGCCTAAAAAATGTGACATGATGCTGTCCAGGCTTCGATTTGCAAATTTTTTACCTACTTCAACCTCAGTTCCGGCCCTAACTTCACTCAACATTGCGATCGTGGGCTGAAGTTGAGGTAGAAAGTCCGACCATAATCATTCAGCAGGTTACAACCTTTGACCTCACCTCAACCCCCCCCCCCCCCCCATGGTGAGGTTGAGTTCTGGTTGAGGTCGGCCTCTGCAGGTACCGCCGCATGAGGTTCCCAAACCCTGGCAGGCACTCCGCCCGGCAGGAGTTCACTTCATGCTCGTTTTAAAAATAGTGGATGGAGCAGTTATGTCTGATTCTTCTCTTGTTGCAGACCGCCACCCCGACTAGCTAGAGTGACCGGTATATTTATGTTATTTCTACCTAAATGAATGGTGAATTCTTTTGAAGGTAACTCTACCCATTGTTGCCGGTAGGTCTGCACATAACGTTAAAGACTTCCTGCTCGGCTACGTCCATTCTTCGCACCCGCTTCACAACTCACGTGGAGGGAAGTCTGTTGAAGCGCCGCAATATAGGTGTTACTTCCCAGCTCTCATGCACAATGTAAAAAAATTTGGGGACATGATACTCCATCTTTTCGATGTTGCGATTTAATATTTATAATGACCTACGCTGATCATATGTAGGTGGTGGCTGCTTCACGTGCGCACCTCATTTAGAAGCTTGTGTTAGTAGTAGTAGTAGTATATGCGTGTTTATTGCCGCAAAGGTATCAACGACCAATGAGCGCCAAGACCAGAAGGTGGTCGTTCAATGTTAGGCTTAGATGTAAGATATGCATGACATGAGTATGGTACTGCCTAAAACATCTGTATCTGTAGGTGTAGGAGGCCCGCAGACAAGAGCACGGGGATGCTGATAATGGCGGATGAAAGAGAATATGGTTTAGAGGTGACATTGCCTGGAGCCTCATATCGTGCTGCGCTGGCAGGGCTCCTTGGGCACACAAAAGCATCATCAGGACCTCCCTAAAAATGAGAGGGCCTGAAGTTACGCCCTAACAATATAAACATTAAGAAGTTGATAGCTTTACGATAAGTTAGAACGCATATAAACTTTAAGAAGTTGATAGCTTCACGATAAGTTAGAACGCATGTGTAATTGAACATTGGTTCAAGTCCTAGGAAAAGTGAAATATGAAGTGGATTGTTGTAGGTGTAGATTTTAGGGAAGTGTCCTTTTCTCCCGGCAGTGCAGGATGTGCACTCAATTAACACGTGGGGCATGGAGAGCTGTTCCCCGCACTTGTCAAAAGATGGTTGGAAATTGCCTTTCAAAAGATGCGTGTGTGGCGTGAGGGTGACCTTTTTGCAATTCGCAAATGGATGCTTGTGTGAAGCAGCCGTGTTTCTCAGTGAGGTATTTACTTATGTATAAATTTATTCTGCGGAGTTTGTTATGTGATTTTTGTTTCTTTTTTGCTGCCATCGTTCTCGGAGTCTGTGTCGTATAGAAGGCTTCGTGTTTAAATAGTGCATCAGAGGTTCATACACGCCAGTGCGATGAGCCGCCACTGAAGCGCATTGGTCGGCAATTTCATTTCTACGAATGCTTCTGTGCCCTGGCACATAGAGCGCGGTTATAGTCATACTTTGAGCATAAGCCTACGTAATATTTTAATAAGCTAGTTTGAGACTGGATTTTTGTTATATGTCGTAATTGCAACGTCATCGCGACACTTAGAAAATATAAAAAGATAATGAACATTTGTATCTTCATTTCCATGATGTGTTCTACTGCAACTCAAATTCCGTGTGCTTCGCTTCTTAAAATACCGCAGTTTGGGTTCAATGTCTTGCTACTGGGGAAGGTGGGTCCACGAGCAGCGCATGAAACAGCAAAAACGTATTTATATATATAAAAATATTTATATATATAAAACTGCAATGGTGCTGGGGAATTTATATATCCATATAAAATGAATTTTTCATTACAGGAAACATGTCGTCCCAGCATTGCCTGTTGGTTTAAAGGTGCAGCCGATTTTAGAGAGGTAGAGTTAAGCTTGGTACTTTGTAAGCTGGCTTTCCCACGTTGAGAGCTGCGTAGTGAAGCATGCCATCTATTCAAGTGATGCAGCTACAGCCACACGTTATATTCCTATCCACCGCAGCCGCTACTTTTTCAAGTCGTGTACACTGCTTGCTACGCGCGGTGTTCATTTTCCCCTTCCATTGTCCTATGCCGCATGCTCCTCGTCGGCCACCTCTATGTCGTACAAGAGCCTTTGCTGTGGTTGGCGTAGCGAAGCTACACTGAAACTTCATTTTCTTTCCCTAACAACCGTGTGTTTCTTCAGACCATGGTATGGAGGTCGGGCCACTGTCCTTATATTTTGCTATATCCAATCCCCAACACCCCGACATATGAAATCCAACGTCAGCACCAGAATCACTGTACTTCCCTCACCGGAGGTACAAAGGGCGGTAATATATTCCTTTAGGTACACCTCGCATGAATCGTTTCAAACTTTCGATGGTCACACCATGCCCTCTTCATTTCGTTTCATTTATTGACCCTTGAAGTGTCTGGGTTACGAGGATAGAAATTGGAGGTGTCCATTACTTTTGCGTAACTAGTGACTCTCTAATGGTGAGACGGTCATTATGGCTCAGTGGGGAAAAAGGATAAGGTAATAAAAAGGCTGACGTGTGTCGGTGCGCTACCATCAAGATGTTGCATATACAATACCAACTAGCCCGGTTGTCACTTCTGACGTAACAAGTGGGGCTGAGTGACTACTGCGATACAGGATGATCCAACCCTGTTAACAGAAAAAAGCAAGTTGCTGGTACGGTTTAAGCTTCCTTTCAGCAACCTAACCACAAGATACCTGCGGAGGTATTCTAGATTTTAGCATGGTTTCTGAAAAAATAAATTGGGCGCTACTACGAACACTTTTCATCTTGCGGAGAGTTTGCCGAAATCAATCAAATCAGTATTTCACTATCATCAAATGAAGTCAACCTACATTGTAGTATAGCGATTTTACCTATATTTGTGCTTTTATTCGGCAACCGTCTAAGAAGCTTTTAAATGTGGTTGTTGGATATTTCAGATGGCGTTTGCTCAAAGAAGTACTTTTACTAAGTGCTGAAAAAATGCACCACTCGTGATTCTATTTGTAAAATTTAATCGTCTTCCTACGTTTGCCCTACGGCGAAAGTAGTGTTATAAACAGTTCATGCTTTCTATATTTTCTGTGTGCCAAAGAAATTGTGCGGGCATCCAAGTTTCCACTTTGCAGTCTGCGTTAAGGGCCCCGTGTGGCAGTAAAGCTGACGGCATCGGTCGCGTTGACCGTAAGGAAAAAATCGGAGTTTATGGAAAATTGGACAGAGCTACTTCGTGGTGATCACCCAAACACCCTGTATCTAAGGCGCTAGCCCCGCTGACAGTGTGTGAGCAGGAGCAGAACGTTCTTACCATTTGCGGGAGACCGGGGGGGTATGAGGGCGTCAGCGTTGTCCCGCATTGTGTCATAACAATTTCCGCATTGTGGGACACCAGGGCATGAGAATAGAATTACAATGCGATGCGTTGCGAACGGGAACCCGATGACGCTATCGCGTTCTACGCCTAAACGCTCAGCTTAAGGGTCCTCCCTATTTTTGGTGTGAGCATTTATGATTATCACTTATTCTGAAATTTCGTCGCCAAATTCTGCCGCTTAGTTTTATGAGGTTAATATTTGTGCGGCTGATTGTTGTCTTCGAGTGTGCGATTTCGAAAAACATGCAATTCCTGCGTTTATAAATCATGGTCCTCTGCAAGCCACAATAAAAAAAACCAGCTCTACGAAACCCTGGCTTTACACCGAGCCATTTTAAATCTGGGTTCACTAGTTTACAGAAGCATTTTGTAGTGGGTAATCTTGTAAGTACAATCTAAGCAATCCTTATATCGAAATATCATGCTATTTCTTTTTTTGCATGCACTATGAGAATTTTATTCGCCAAGTGGGCCCAACATTGCCGTTATATTAAGGCCAGACTGCTTGCCGGCATGTTTCTTATGTTATGCCTACCTACAGGCCGCACCATTTGGTTAGCTCGGCCTGGAGACTGTTTTTTTAAACTGATTCAATAAACACCTGCAGATACCTGATGTTACTACCTGGTAATTTACATATAAAATGTTTTGTGTGACAGTATCTCTATCCAACGTTGGCTACACCGTGGAGACCTCTGTGGTTTCGTATAGCCAGTAATTAATTTGGAGGTGTTGGCGTACGAGTGAACCAAATGCTTTTTTGAAGATGATGACTCAGGTAAAAGAGAAACTTGACAAGATAAAAGTTGCGGTCACAGATTGAACTAGTAAAATTGTTGGTGGCGGCATAGCCGGTTCAGAACAAGACATATAGAGTTAAAGGTAGTGGAGACATGTAGCACACGCCTAAACATCGCCATCTTTTAAGCAGGCATCCGAGAATATATAGAACGGCAATAAACGAACTGTAGAAAAAACAGTAATAGACGATCGTTGAACTTAAGTGCGATCGTTGAACTTGAGTGCGGACGGGAGTTGGTTGCATGCATCTAAACCAAATAAAGGCCATCGCCTCTCCCCGAGCGAGAACAATAAAAATATTTTCACTGCGAAGCTGTACTTGTCTATTCGCCATGATTCTGTAGCTGTTTAAACAAAATAAAAAAGAAAATTCTTAGGGCCTAGATACTTTCATATAAGAAGTATTGTATTGCCCCTGTAAGAATGTCGTGAATTCCTCTTTTACGTTTAGCCGTCATGAATGAGGTCAATGTAAGCTAGGTCGTTTAGTCTGGCTTTCCAACTTTGTGTGGTGCTAAGTGCAGGATTTACAGAAGAATTATCGTTAGACCAGGACTTTACACTTCTATTCACTGCCAATGCTTTTTTTCTGCAGTCGCGAATACTGCTCGCCACGAAGTGAGGCACCCTGTGTCCTGCCATTGACAAGTACCGCGTGCCCCTGTACCGCCACCTGTACGGCCACCTGTACGGCGAAATAGAGCAAGCGCGCTTATTGGCGTGACCACGTGGTAATAAAACGTTATTGTCTGTACCCAACAATTGTGTGTGTCCACAGTCTGTGACATAGATATCGGGTCACTATCTTAAAAATATTTATAGCAAATTCCGAATGCTGGTAAATCGTAACAGGAAATCCAATCAGACGGCCAGCTGCGCTTATACTTCCTTCCTCCTAGCGAGGAAGAGCTCTGAATTTTATGTCACATATTCGCATTGTAGGGTATGCTGGTTTACAAACACACACAAATGTTGAGAACACTTCAAGATTCGTATGAAAGGTACCATACGTGACTGGACATCACTAAAGCGGTGTTGAATGTTTTCGGTGTAATTGTTACAAGTTAAAATTATATATCTCGGTTCCATCATTTCAACACAATTCCCCATTGATATCTGAATACGTTGGACGCACAAGATGGCAGGGTAACAGCTAATCAAATTGCTTACACATAGTTATTCTGCTACAAAACGACCCCTCTCATCTTGACGAGTTTACATACCTCGGAAACCGTATCTGCATTCGAACTTCTCTTTTAACGCGTTCTTAAACTTGAACGAAATAATTTGAAATTTTGATGGATTGATACACGGATACGCAAGAAGCTTTTGTGAACACAAGCATGACTGAACCCATTCTGATGGGAGATGCCCTTGGGCCATTCCAAAGTTTCTTTTTCTGAACAGCGCAGCTTTGTAGGATGATAGAGCTAAGATATTCCAACTATGGTAAGACACAAGAAATTTGAATTTATTGGCTCACAAGAACCTTGTAGGCAAGTAAAATAAAACGCAATGCCGCGGTGACATATATTGAATTTTAATTGCGGTTTTTTTGGAAAATAAGGGTAGCTGTAAAATTCTAGAGCCATAAAAATACTGTGCACTTACTACTTGGTCCTGTAGATTTCATAAATTTGTAGGAGCCGCTCTTTTCATCGGAGAACTGGAAAGTTTCCTGGTACACATGCTCGAGCCTACAGACAATGATAGGACATGAAAAAAAATTTTTATTCAAATGAGTGTAAATTCCGGAAAATTTATTGAAAAATAAATAATCGTCCTTGTTCTAATTCTCGTCGGAAAAGAAAACGGTACATGAATTGTCGTTCTCATGAAATTTTGCACTAGACAATTTTGTATGCGAAGTCTCATATTTCTATTATTTATTTTTCTGGTTTGGATCACCAACGTGTGGTGTATAATTCAGAAGCAAGTGTTGGTACCCAGTATTGCGTTATGGTCTACACTTTTAATATAAAAGCACCATTACCTGCCTCTGGCTTTAAGAACAGGATAGGTGGACGTATGGGCCTGTTGGTTCGATATTACCTAGAAAACAAACCACATGCAAAAACGCTACCCGATGAGGGTAAACCAAGGCACGCGGACAGTCGCAGGAGCAGTAACAAAATATTTTTGGAAGAACTCCCAGGAAATACTTTCTAAGCCGAAACAATGCAGCCGCAGATGGGACACCCACCTCTCCCTCAAAAACAATCCGCACTCACTTACACACGTGTCATCATAGGGCCCGCCTTACGAAAAGCGGTTTGTTTATCATGTATTGCCACTGGATGCCACAGAAAAAAGCCCCCGTACCGACCATGGAAATTGCAAAATACTGCTGATGCTTGGGCAAAATATCGCCAGTTGAAAGTTCAGTATAATAAACAACAGCCTTAAGTAAAAATATATATTTCACCATGGATTTACCATCAATATTAACGTAGAACCCTAACAAGTTCTGGTGATTGATTTCCCCTAAGTCAAGAACCACCTGTATCGAGCACCTTGATTCCTTCGGCGGACCAATTTATAGCACAGATTTAGCGTATGTTCGGAATGACTCCTTTACATCAACATTTACAAACGCCAATGAAACTGCTGCCTTCTCACCCCCTCCGATGGGCGCACACCCTGCAATACCCACTTTCGAAATAGGCGCTGGCGGAATTTTTAAAGTCATTCGCAGCCTTAAAGCTTCGTCAGCCGCTGGCTGTGACGGCATAATTGCCAAACTTCTTTACGCCCATCTCAATTATTGCACCCTTCTACTCTGTTTAATGTTTACTTAATGTACTGAAACCTGCACAGTTCCGTACAATTGGGAAAGAATAATTATCACCAGTTATCATGTCAGGACAGCTCAATTCCTTCTGACTACCGTTCAATCTCTCTCACGTGCATTTCTTCGACACTTCTTGAAAATATTATAGCCTCCAGTACCATGAACCACCTCGAGTCAATTAAATTCTTCTATACACACAAACATGGTTTCCATAAACATTATTCATGTGATACACAGGTCGCCGATTCAGCCAAGACTTGCTTCGTTTTATGGATGGCCACATTCATGTACAGGGTGTTCTTCACTTCGCCAAAGTATTCGACCTAGTATTTCACAATTACCTGATTCACAACCTATGCTTTCTTTGTCTACTTGCCAATTTATTAAGTCGGAATTGGCACTTTCTAACAAGACGAAAGCAGTTTTCGGCAGCCAATAGCAATAAATCACCTGTCGTAAGTATCTTCCGGTGTGCCGCAAGGTTCCGGTTTATCATACGTTCTCTTTCTTATCTGCATCAATGATTTGTCTGCAAATATAAATCCCAACTAGGGCTTTTGCTGATGATTGCGTCATGCAGACCGTCATTAATAACCCTGGACATATTTCGGATCTTCAAAGGGACCTCGACTTCGTTCCTGCATGGTGTCATAAATGGCTCATTCCGTAAACATAGCTAACTTCAGGTTATTATCATTTACTCGTAAACGTGCAGCAGTTTAGTCTCCTTTTTTATTCTCCTTTATTCACATTTATTCCCCTAATGAGATTCCCATCGCATCTGAATCATATAAATATCTCGGGGATCACTTGATGTCATCGCTATCAAGGACTACCCATATCAACACCATCTTCTCTGAAGCATGCAGAACTCCTGGTTACCTTCGACGCAACCTCGAGTGCGAATCTACCGTAGTGAAAAGCTGGCTTTTACCACTTTCGTGTGCCCAAAACTGCAATTTGCAGGAATAATCTGGCATACATTACAAGCTTACCTAACAACCGAATTCGAGTCCACCCAAAACCATGCCGCTGGCTTCATATCTTCGCAATACTTCCATAGAATCAGCGTCACTGCCACAAAACGCTCTGTCTCACTCTCAACGGTTGAATTCCGCAAAATTATTGGCCGTCTATGCCTTTTTTGCAGCTACTTCTATCGACCCTCGACCCCGCTCGCGTCATCTATCGCCTCAACCAGCGCACAGAACTACAGTACGTCTAAATCACTGCATTACCTCTGCTCATATCACCGGCTGCATATCAGCATTTGAGGCTTGTTTTATCGGAATTACTCGAGATCCAGAAACCGGACCAAACTCAGATAAAGCTGCGCTGACAAGGAAAACTCTGCAATTACCCCCTAAAAAAGGCTGGCATAAAAATAGGTTAAATATCGCCCTGCAAACGGGTGCGCAGATACTAGTTTGTACCTAAATTAGCAAGATCCTGCTGGTTCACGGACAAAAATGAGTCAAATTCATTTGCCAATGACGGTTTTCTCTTGGCTTGATGGTTCAGTCTCTTTCGTGGGTGTTTTAGGAAGTTTTTTTTTGCTTTTCGGAGCTGGCTAATCATGAGTTCCTCGGGCAATTAGAAGAAGATCGGCAAAATATATGGCTCCAGATGGCAAAGACGAATTGAACGGGAGAAGCTGTGAACAAAATAAACTGAGAGATGCGAAACAATGAATTTATCTCGTCTCTTTCCTCCCTATGGAGTAACTGTGGTTATACATATTTCTTTACTAGGATAATTGCCATTTTACTACTCAACGTAAAAGCCGTCGCTTACAAGACCTGGCAAATAACCCTCCCTCGCAACCTCTGAGAGTGCGAAACACTTCATTAAGGAGAAGAATATATGAGCAACCTTCTCGTGTATCGTTTCGGAAATTCATGGCAAGGCAATGAAGACCTTTATTACTTTGTGAGTGCTTCGAGGTGTGCGTAAGAAAATTACCCCTTTGAAGAATCTGAAAGGAGCTGCTAATGAAGCCAAGGGAACTCATCTGCCCTCCATATATAGTTCTGCTGTTCATGAAGCCCTTTTGGATATGTTGAATGCCTCCTCGGCGAAAACTCAATCGCACCATTCTTGGAAGAGAAGTTCAATACAGTTCCCATACGAATACCACATAAACTTGAGTGTTTCAATTCAATACGAGCCAAATGGAAATTTATCACCCCGGTACCGCTGAAATTCACAGCATAATTTTTAATTACCTGGGGCCATAAACGTTCCCTAGCTGACATGTACAATGTGTCGTATAATAGCTTTGAGAGCATTTTATTTAGGTCCCCTCACAAACTTCCGCTTGTTTCTCAAATTTGCGTTAGGTGGATCTGGCTCATTTAAAAAAGCGTCTCTTTACCGCTCACTTCTGGCGCACGCATTAGTCATGTGGAATGCAAAGCCAGAGAACTGCGTATCATGCACCAACCTCAAAATGTTCCGCACGAAAGTTACCGACAATTTGTGTATTTCTCCTAACTTTTCCTTTATAATTGTTAATTGTGTTTTTTCATTAATCTGCACACAGCAGACAACCTCCACATGTGTTTCTCCTGCGGTACTGGAGTCCAATCTCTGCCTTCGAAATTTATTATTTATTCGCTTTCTTTTTCTAGTCCTGTCTCTGGGTATCCATTCTGTTGCTATCGTGGCCAACCTCTTGTGGATTTGTCGGACTACATAGCCAGCCCTATTCCATCTGTTTTCCTAATTTTGACCATGATGCCTTCTACTCGAGTTTTCTCCCTAATCCATATCACTCGTCTCCCGTCCCAAAGTCTTAGTGTTTTCAATATTCGCTCCATGGCACGTTTGGCGCATCTAAGTTTTATTTCTAGTTGTTGGTAAGGCGTAGCGCTACCGCTCTGCATGCCATCCCCGGCAGGATGCACTGATTAAGCACTTTTCTTTTCAGGATACAAGAAGTTTAATTTTTATTAGTTCCGAATTTGTTTCTAGTCGTTGGGATTAGCACTAACTACCTCTCCATGGTTGGAATATTCTACAAACTGTTTCTACAAAAGGACGCTTTCATCATGGTAACTTAGCATACGTTCAGATTTACTCATATATATATATATATATTTAGCAAAAATGCGAAACTCTGTGGTTGTAATTTTTCAATCATATTTTTGAGTTGTTCTGCAGATTCACTGAGCAAGGCTATGTCGTCTGCGACCCTAAATGGCTCAAGTATTTCCTGTGTATCCTTAAACCTGCGTTTTCCCATTCGCGCTCCTGAATACGCTGTCAGGACACGCTGTGGAGAATTTTTGTAAGATGGGCAATTTTGTAGCCCTCCTTTTCGGATCGAGGACATTTCGCTTTGCTTGTGAAGGATTATCCTGCCCGTGCATCTTTCATATGTGTTGTCTAGGAGTACTAGGTACGTCCCCTATATTCTTCGGGCCTTGAGGCCGTCCGTCAATACGGCGGTGTTTATTCAATCGAACGGCTTTTGATAACATATGAATACCTAGTAAAGCAGTTTATTATGCTCTAGGCATTTTTCTGTTAGTTAGGTCATGCCATAGATTTGATGCATTGTGGAGTATTCTTTTCTAAACACAAACGAATTTTCTGTCGGGCATCTAGCTTCCTACTTATGCGGTTAACTAATACCCTTGTTAAACACCTGGTATACAACTGACCGACGCTAGGTATCGGTAATTGTTAAGATCTCTGGTATCTGCCTTAGAAATTAAACGTATGTTGGTGTTTCTCTAGACTGTGGGAATCTAAAATATTTAGGCATTCCGCAAAAAGTTTACAAAGCTTTTCTAGCAACATATATCCACTCTTCTTTAACAGGTACGTGGTTACGCCGTCGTCACCTGCAGCTTTTTGTCTTTGTATGCCGTTAAGCGCCTATTCTATTTCCCCTTAAGATACTGGTGGAACATCGAAAGCTACTCTTGTAGGCTCAGTAGTTTCACGTATTGCAATGTCATTGGCTTACTGCCTGGTGTAGAATTATTCTGCTATCTTTAATGTACCCTCCGTATTGTGGGTAATCTCACGCTGCTCGTTCCTTGGTGCGTACATTCTCTACCAATCGCTAACTTCATTTTTGTTGCCTTCAAGCTTCCCTGCATTTCCAGCATTTCCTGATGATTGCTCCGTTGTATGCACGAAGGCCATTTGTTTTCCTCCTGTGAACCAATTTTTACAACTCGGCTAATTAAATTTCGTCCACCGTACTCGAACATTAGGTATTCTAAGTTTCGAAGTAAGTTTCTTCGCTTCCTGACTTGGTTTTTTAGTTTGTTTTCTACACGCGGTTTCTCCAGTAGCCGCTGCAGGCTCCGTGATTGCTGTTGTTATGTTGCCATTTACGGTGTCAACACTGCCCGCATTCTCACCGAATAAAAGCGCGAATTTATTCCCAAGGGGAACTTTAAACTCCTACGACCTGGCTCGGACTCCAAAATTAGTTTCGTGCATTTTGCTAGTCTCCCTCTTCTTCTTTTGAGATTAGAACTCTTGATATTACTCTGCACCCAACCATCGCAGCAGGGTATCTTGCCTTCTACCTTCATGCCCTGCACAATACCTTGGTTCTTACTTGCAATGAAGGTAAGTGTGTTTGTGTCATTGCGTTGGGACTTTTTCATGTACATTTCCTATTCCTTAATTTGTGGAAAGAAGTGCTCAGTCACCTCAGGTCATTTTTTTTCGTAACTCTAAGAAGTGTGCCAACTTGAGTGTTGCGAGTGCCTATTCTAAAATTTACCATTTCATTTTTTTCTGTTCTGTTCGAAACCCACTTTTGTGTTAAATACCCCATTACAATCGTGAACTGGGTTGTTTTCCTATTCATTGCTGAGTTGACGTCATGAGAGAAACTATCTACCGCCTCATCCCCGTAGCTAGCTGCTGGTGCATAGGCTTGAGCTATCTTTAAATTGTATTTCTTGTTTAGCGTGATCACAATGACTCCGACCCTTTCGTTCACATTGAAGCATTCTTCCACGTTCTCTGCTATTTCCTGTGGATCAAAATCCCCCCCCCCCACCCGTGGTTTTTCTTGTCGTGAAATTTCCGATAGCACAGACATTGCCCGCAACTAAACTCCATAAAGCCTTCTCCGTTTATTCTGACCTCACTTATCCCTATAAAATCCGATTAAATATCCGAGAGCTTCTCTATTGGTACAGCTACGCTGGCCTACAGTACAAAGCATTTTGTAGGGATTGAGTTTTGAAATTCTGAAAAGGTTTTCGCCTTTCCAAAGAACTGTGATAGCACGTGCGCCATTAAGTGCACCTTGCAGCATGCGAATAAGTATGGCTGTATCAATGTTACGCAGAACAGGTTCGAGGCAGAAACATATCTATGTTCTCGTTTTTTCCATGCGCAGATCTTTATCGAAAGTGGCAACTCTATACACACAGTAAATGATTAGGAGTTACTGAAATGTTTACAGGGTTATGCCCGCGTTTTTCTGAAACAATGTTTTCACAATTGTTTGTCAGTGGCGCACTTCCACGATACGTTCAGTGGTGGGTGTGGAATCAAACAAATCTCCTATGTTGACCGAAAACACAAATTTGCAATTTTAAGGTCCTCGGTTCAAAAATTCCCCAAGATAAAGAGAGCTTTTTCAGAGAAAAATGTTTGTCGGATTCAAAAGGCCGAGAAAGCGCAGTAGAAATTATTTGTGTGCAGAATGCCCGCTGGGTCTATCAAGAGGGGAAGAGTAGGAGAGTATTTGTAAACGGGAATCTCTGGAATATGATAGGCATCAGTAATAGTGGAGGGAGAGAAATTGTTTATGAAAGTAAATTTAAAAGTGTAGGACAATCCTCGTATGAAACCTTGTGGCCGTCAACATCTATTAGCGAGATCGCTTTATTGTCTCGAGGATTTACACAATTAAAAACGTTTTTGGTGTTTTCCAACAACATGGAGGGCAACGTTTGTTTGAGAAGTTAGCTTTGGCAGTATTAAGAGCACAAGTGTATGACTTAGATTCATGATCATACGGCAGCCATCGCTCATTGGTTGCGGATTTTTTTTTCGAAATGGTGAAGACGTTTTTTTTGGTTAGCTAACCTTTTTATATTCGGGTTGTACCAGTGGGCATTGGTATTTAAAAATATTTTTATTAGGGGTATATATTTATTCGTCAGTTCAACACCTTTTCTTTAAACATATTCCAGTTGTGTTGAACAGAACGTGCTTCAAAGCCAGCTATGAAGATATCAAGAAATGAATAAAGGTTGATTTATTTGCATCAAAGTCAGCTGCGTGGTAGTGCGTAATAGGCTTAGTGATATTTTTGGAGCGTTTCAAATTGGCATTAACAGCAATGTTCCAGCAATGGTCAAAGGCTAGGAATGTATGTTATGTCTGAAAAAAGGTCATGGGTTGTGGTTAACACTAAATCCAGGATGTTGCAAGCAGTCGCAGATGTCCTGGTAGGCTCAGTAAAAATTTGACAATTGAATACCGGGCACATATGAAAGAAGTCATTGTCATGTTAAGGACAAGATGGGGAATGGCTACATTGCTGGTTCATTGCGTCTGGAGAATATTAGTCTCCCAGAAGAAAAACTGGCGAAATCGGAAAGCGGGTGATGACCGTACTAATTGTGCCATGGAGCTCGTCAGTAAACGCAGCGGGGGAACTGGGGGGCCTATACCATACTCCAAGTATAATTTTTCTACTGCCGGTTTCAATGAGTACCCAATTTGTTTTAAGAGTCCAGTAAATGTGTAACGGTGATTAGGTAATGGTACTTTTTACGGCGATAAGTGTACCCCACCATGCCTTTGCGTGCGGTCACGGCTATATAATCTGTAACAGCTAGGTCGATCCGAGATCTCGGTATCAACAATGTTACTATTCAGCCAGGTTTTCGTTAGAACTAAGATATCAGAATCGCATGTGTCAATGATAGAATGACAGCAATACGCTTGTTTGTTACGTGACGTATGTTAGTATAAGGAACATATAAGTTTGACAAGCACGCACCACGACTCTTCGGTGTTTGCTATGAAGATGGCCGCTCTGGTTTCAGAGACGTATTTTGTGCCGAGTTGTTAGTCATAGAAAATTGAGTTTGTCGTCGACTTCTTTGATCGTGGCACTAAGCGTGTCGTAAACATATCGCTTTTTGTTCTTAAACAACTGTTTGTATTTGAGCTTGAATGCGGGGTAACCAGGCTGTGATTTAGCAATTCTAATACCTTTTTATGGGCCAATTTTGTTCCAGCTGAAAAGACTGCCGATATCATTGTTTCTTGGTCTTTCAGTTAAGTGCGCCGTAAATTTTTTTCTCTTGTCTTGTTGTGACTAAATTTAAAAGACGGCATCGAGATTGCGAGTATGATCCAAGCAATTGCGCACGTTAAATGCTGTCTGTGTGGAAACGATCATCTGTGCAGCTGGACAAGATTGCCACAGCCTTGTTTTCAGTTTCCGCCCATGTTTCTTTACAGTCTATAATACCACGAAAAATTACATTATTCCTGCGGGAACGGTCTTCAAAGGCGTTTGTGGCGTATGTCAGAAAATCGTACTGTGAAGCTAGGTTTGAAATCTCAGTTCGTGCCTCAGACACTTCTGCGAAAGACTGTCGATTTCCAGCGATTTTTCTTCAACGTGGGTAAGTATTTCACTTATTTCGTGTCAGTTTAGCCTGGTATCGTTCTGGCAGTCTTTTATATCGCAAAGGTTTAAGGTAGTTCCTTAATCCTTATCGCCTAATCAAGCGAAAGAGCGCCAATGTCTTTCAGCAGCTGTATGATTTCGCGGGATTCCGAGGAAGTTCCGGCATTTTATTTTACTTCAGCGTTGTCGTCGGTTACGATTTCTTCTGTTCCAGAGACCGCATCGGAAACTGCAGTAGCGCGAGTTTTAGGGGGGCCGGTATTTGACTCTACATCTTCCGAAGGTAACAGAAGAAGACCAATATCGGTACACTCGCATACGAAGTAAAAGAGCACTTGTGGGCACGGGAGCAACATAAGACAAACATTATTGCTCTTTTCAGCGTACACGCAATGCCTTTCACTAACCTGCAATACGTAAAATTGCAGAATGTGAGCCATGCTGAACGCACGCTAGCTCACCTGACCACTGAAGTGGGGCTGACAGGGTCATGTCTTTATATACGGAGCTTGCGATGATGGCTGTGTCGATGAAGTAGCCGGGGTAAACCGCCAAGGGATCGAAGAGGGCGTGTAGGTGACGTTGTGCGTTGGCGGCTCAGGGCCACATGCACTGATATCAACCAGCGTCGGGAGAGGAGGGGACGCTAGTTGAACAGGCGTGGACTGGTTCCGCACAAAAAAGCAGGAAAGTGGACATTATCTGCAAGACGTTAAATTGCAGAACGTGAGCCACGCTGAACGCACGGTAGCTCCCGTGCCCACTCAAAGATATGCGCCGCTCCTCGCTGCTGGCCCAGACGTAATGCGTACGGGGTTTTACAAAGTGTGTTTCCCAGTTCTGAAACAGCAGCTGCTAAGAATGATGAACGCGTTCTTTGTCGAAGGAAGCAAACCCAGCTCGTTTCGCGTGGGGAGGGTAGTTGTATGGCTAAGCCCGGTGGGGATCCTTCAGAACCGCATGCCTACTGGCCGATAACTCTGCTGAACGCGGACTACAATCTTGTAGCGTCTGTGCTGGTTAACCGCATCGACATGGCGCTCCCCGAGATTGTTATCTTAGCGCAGACGTGTATCGTACCCGGCCCGTTGGCCAGAAACAATAGCGCTAGGTGTTGTATCAGCCAGCTTAAGCGCAACTGGAAACCAACGCTTCGTCTTATTTCGCGTACGCCGAACAAGCACGGTGGAGCATGCCAGTCATCCTGCCTTACCCTTAATTGAGAAGTGGCGATGAGTCGACTTACGTATGGAGATCCTGTCGATAAGGTTAACAAAGTACATATGAAACACCTTCACGTTTTTTACCGGGCTGTTCTTTTCACCCTTACCGGACTTCCGCGCCATACCCGCACGAAATCCCTTAATCAATCAGCCCCAGAACCCCCACTCGAACTGCTCCTCGAGGAAACTCGACAACTACCGCCGTTTCTTGGCCTGGCCGGGGCGACTCTTACAGCCTGAGACTCACAAATGGCGCTCCCTCCAGCCCTACCGTCCCTCCACCTCCTATATTAGAACGCCCCTCAGGGGTTGACAATCGGAAACGCATAGGCGTCCCAAGATGCCGATCGAGATTTCGCCATCATGCTGTTTCTTGCGCTCTAGCGGCTAAATTCTATGACGAAAACATTTACATAGCGTGTCTCCTTGTCGCATGGGACTGGCTTGGCGATGTCCAGTTTCACCTACTTTAAACGGCGCTCGCACTCGACAAGCATCCACTGCTCCTATAATAGACGCTGAGCTACATGTATACTGGCATCTCTCGACCACTTGACCTACTAGACGTCTGCCTCGTTACCATCCCGCATTCGGTTCCTGAGTTATTCCCAAATTGGGGTACGTGCGCTATAGAAACCGTTCGCCGATCAAGCTGTGGTTAATCGGATTCAACCTATGATTAGTCTTCTTGTTCGCAATGGTAGCTTTGTACGTGTTGCGTGTATACCGGGACACATGGCTCAGTGTTCCGGCCACCAGGCTTCCCCTTTATGCAATAAAAGAAATTCTTCAAGTAACTCCTCCAGTGGTTGACTAAGAAAACATTGGAATGTTGAGTGACAACAAGAAGGAAATGAAAGCTACACATTCCAATGGATGAAAAACATTTAAAAAATTCCGGACCACTTTCCCACCAATTATTACACGTCACAGTTTGTCACTGGACACGGTAGATTTCCGTTTTATTTTCATAGGTTCGCCATTGCAAATAATAACATATGTAAATGTAACCTACCAGCAGACAGTTTTGATCACTATTTACAGGACTGCCCAATAACAAACAATCACAGATAACAACTTCTTGATATTCATATAAATTATCTCGTAAGAAGGAAACCGGAGCTAATAAAACAAACGAAAACATAAAAATTTTAGAAGAAATGACAATACTAGTAACGCTAATATTCAACAATACTAACCCCTCAAATATTTTGTCACAATTTCACTCACACGCAGAAACAAAGTCAGCGGCAAATAACGCGATAATAGCCTTTAGATCGTTTGTATTTACCATTTTTCTTCAGTAGGTCATTTTCTGTGTAATTATCTTGTTTAATTACCTTTTTACGTTTTTGTATTTTAAATCCATACATCCATTTTCAATTTTTTAATTTACCCGTTATACCTCGGTGGAACGGGAAGGGTTTCAGTTCTTGAACCCGTTTTAATAAAGTGGTTGGCAGCCCTGCTCCCCCGCTCTCCCTCTGGCAACAGCTGGATCACGCTCGTCAGGCTAGGCGCAACCGCCTTGCCGCTGCCACTCCTGTAGGTTTCCTGCAAACGCCCCATCACTAACTCGTTCTGTCGAAACTTTTATTAACAAATTTGACTCCCTCTCCCTTCCTCTTTTTCCTCCTCCACCCTTCCCCCTCCCGGCCCCTGGGGCCTCCTTGTGTTAATAAAAGACTTTAATCCACTCATTCACTAGACTTCAATGCAAATCCCCTGGGAGCTTCAACATAGAATGCTGCATAATAAGGCATCATTCACACAAGCGTCATCGTCGGCGTCACTGAACAGTACCGTCAAAAATCCGTGACAAATAGAATACGCAGCAGCGTTCGAAGCGGAGCAACGAGATTACGTCTTGACCTCCCC
Organism: Haemaphysalis longicornis; assembly: GCA_013339765.2. NCBI lineage: Eukaryota > Metazoa > Arthropoda > Arachnida > Ixodida > Ixodidae > Haemaphysalis > Haemaphysalis longicornis. The sequence goes on along the minus strand of JABSTR010000842.1, from coordinate 32,764 downwards.
TTCTTAGTGCAGCGACGTTTGGCTAATGATCGGTTTTACCTATATTTGAGCATGCCTAATTTGAAATGTAATCATAATGTATTGATACATGTTATACGTGGCCAGTGGGTTTTTGTTATAAAAAGTATTCAGTCCACTTCGCTTTCTTAACTTGTGCTGGAATTCATCGGTCCACGAAAGTTCGACGTACTTATTTGCCTGTGAGACACACAATACAACTTTACAGATACATAACAATGTGGTCACAGCTACGAACAAAAACAGCCCTTGTCCGGATGCTCTGGGAAGTAGTACCCTCTTTTACAGGCACCCCACCTGGAGCGAACAGCCGATGACAGCGAAGTGTTGGCAGCTGCGACGCGCCGGTCCTCGCGGCAGGAGTACGAACCGGAGGACTGTGGTTTCTCGGCAAATATGCTGTTGCATTAAGAAAATAAAGCTTCTCTTTGACAACTGTGTCCTAGGTTCTTGCCAAATATCGCCAAAGATCCTACTTTTCTTATTGGCTGGTTTTCCATGGGGAGTGGATGCTTCACGATGGCGAAAGATATACCTCCAGCTCGGGCTCCCGTTGTCGGCCACAGAGAATAAAGTTCTTTTACTGAGAAAAAATAAATTTTAGTATTCAGTGCGGTTTCCTTAGTAAACGACACCTTGAGCACGCGCCTCGTCTAAAGCTCTCTAGACCAGCTGACGCTGATTCTTTACGGTGGAGCTGGCCACGGCTCTCTCCCAAAGCTTACGGGAGGCATGGGTAATGAATGGGGAAGCAAGGCTTTGTCGCAGTCTCCTACAATGTGATACAGTGTCCCGGGAACCTCAGAGAAGCGGCTGTACGAGGGGAAATAGGTAGGAGCGAAAATGTGAATTCTGGTGGGGTGGGGAAAAGTAGTCGTATGGAGGGCACGGAACAGTCGCTCCAGCTTTGTCGGGAGCTGTTTGTGTGCAGGGGCGTGATGTCGCTCCAGTCGGTAGTGTTATGTGATCGAATGGTACGCGATCGCCGGGTGGAAGTTTGCGGGATAACTTCCGACAACATCGGTTCGGTGCAATAGCTGTCGAGCCAGAAGATGGGCGCTCTCGTTGCCAGGAACGTCTAGATGAGCGGGGCCTAAATGAGCCTAGATTGTCTTGATGGAACAGTTTTGGGGCCGTTGAGTAGAAATCTTGATGTTTGGGCGGCGAACTCTCCTATTGGAGAAATTGCGGCAGGCCCGCTGCCAGCCGGTCTCATAGCAGAAGCTGTGGGAGGACTCACAGCGAGGGGGATAGCAGCTTCCTGCGCTTGCAGTGTGTTGTAGTGCGATATAGTGAGACTGGTGTGGTGTAGTTTCTTCGTGACTAAACAGCGGTACTTGCTTGAATACCGGGGTATGTGGCCACACCTGTATAGGCAGTGTGGGGTTCGTTTCCGTAGTGCTTCGAAATCGCTCATGCGATGGACTCCCGTCTCGCCGCGTGGTTATTAGAGTGCATGTTTATGTTGGGAAACAATCAGGCATTCACGGATGTCGCATGGGAAGCCTTTTCGTAAAGAAATAGCGCAAACAATTGTCAGCCATTACCCACATCCTTGACGTGACGCTGCCCGAATGTGTATAAAAAGGACAGCTTTCAAGAACCCAAACAAGGAATAAGAAGGTGTGATATATCGCAGCCTCAATAAATGAGTTTTTCACTTCGACTCTGTGTATTTTACTATGGGATCAGGCATATACGGACAAATGGAAGTGAACAAACAAACAAAATAAAAAATGTAGAAAGTCTCACCCCATATAACCTTTTCTCCCTTCAACTTACCTAGCACGTGTCGCATCTCGAAAGTAAGTAAAAGTCTCCAAAACATGAGTGCTCTCGCTCTTCTCTTGTGGTATGGTGCGCAAACATTTTGCACCATAGTTTGCGTTTGCTTCAAAGTTTCTTTTTAGATAATTGACTTGTTCTTGCTTGTTGAAGAACTGAAAAGAGAAATGAATTCAGTCACTACCTGTTCTCCCTGCTATGGTTTAGTGGCTAGGCTGTCTTTTTGAGCAAGTGCGTGCGGTCTCAACGTCGCGTGCTGCACAAAAAAGTAGAGGAAAATATCAACTACACAAAAATTTCAATTAAATTTTCGGCTGCTGAAAAATACACCACATAATACTACGCGGCGGGACAGATATGTTGTGAGCGAGTAAATTATGTGCCTAGTATGTGTTGCACACATATAGATGCTTCATCAAGGTGTGCAGAGTCTACTTGTATTCATGTAAATTTTGCGAATGAGAGCAAGAGATAATATTGGCAAATTTATGGAACCCCTTAAGAAACCGTAACTGGCAAAACACAAAACACAATTCCCTAGTTGAGAAATGTTCTAATAAATTAACCAAGCAGGTACAGTAGCGCCCTTTTTTAGTATTTACCGAAGACGGTAGACTAATTCTGCCAACATTACTACTATGGGCCACGTGTTGGCACCATTGCAGACATTGAAAATAAATTACCATATATGTTTGTGTGGTAATTGAGACGTCCGTTTCAATTGGCAGTTCTTTAGTAAAAACCCGAATTACGTATGTGGCTGTCATGAATATACAGCAGGCAGTATTTGCATCAATCGCTTTCATCATTACCGTACGGAGTCCCTTATTCAACTTCTTGACATATTGGAGGGTGCGCACCGTGGAGGCTCTAGCTCACCTGTTACGAATAAGAAATGGCCGGCCTGGCTAGGTTTCGGTTTTTGAAGAGCCTTGTGCACCTATTAGAAAAACTACTTCTGGGCGCAAAAGCAGCAGTTCGTTCTTTCCAGTGAAAGCATAAAGTTGCCAAGTTTCTAAATTGCCCATCACTTGAAAATAAATTCGCATTAGGTGGAAACTCAGGCAAAACATCGTTTATATTATGTACTGCCATTTTTTTTTAAATTCCGCATACTGAGTACTGGTGCTTACAGAAAAACATAATAATGAAGATGTGGGGACCCGTTCGAGAAGTGTTTTCGAACTCTTCCGCTTTTAATGCACTATAAAGAAGGCTTAGTAGTGCTTATAACTTGGTTAAATACTTTGGTGGGTTGCATCCTTACTATCATTGCTAGAAGAGCAATGCTTTCTTCAGTACGACTGAAATAATCGTGAGGTTTTATCTGGCGGTTACTGGGAGATATCAAAGTGAAAGCGATGCCACAAGAGCAAAGCTGTTGAAACGGTCACGGTTAGTACCTTAAGGGTTTAGTAGTAATTATCATGAAAAATATTATCTATACACCAGCCGTTTGCCTCTTAGTAAATAAACTGTAAGCATGCTAACAGTTTGGGCCCACGAATAAAGCTGCTGCCCAATTTTTCTCTGCGCCCGCCACATATTTGAAAATTTATTCTATGAGTGCGTCACGCTTGCAAAACCTGTCTGGGGTTGCACCCGCGGCAGATACGTGGGCAACAGAAGCTCTATTCCCCTCGATATGTCCTGAGGCTAGGGCAAATTTTTTCTGAGGAACCAAAAACATCTTGTAAAAACTAGCGTTGCTTCACAAGTTTCTCAAAATCTTCCGTTCCTCAATTTCACCATTGGGGATTTTGGATCTGGAGCTTCACAAGAACTCTTGTTTTCTCTGTGTTCCACTTGCGGGGTACAGAACAAATCCCGGCACTTGGATATGAAAATAACCTAGAAAGGAACCTCTAAACAGAGACAAATATATACGAACTGGAGGCGAACGATTTATTGTAGAATGACATTTTTGCTTTCCCAACAATAGCTTTTCTTGTGGTCGTAAAATTGGTACATGGTCATAAAGGGTCTGTCCGTTTATCACTAGGCTGGATACGACATGCCTGGGACCACAGTGAGTATTGGACGGATGAAGGCCGTACGTTCCCACAAATAAAATGTCGTGGCCATCCATCCTTAGATTAACATCATAAATGCGAAAGGCGTGGTGGTGAGTCACCGATACTCACGAGACAGAGTAGCATATGAGTGCGTGCAAGTTAAGATTAACGGCACGTCATTGTTCTGCCTGAGCAGTATTGTCATCATCCTCGCCTCTAAGGACACTGAAGAAGCCAGTAAGTTGCTTTCAAACGAAAATCTGACCTTCCCATAGCCATTTTGGCAGTTTTTCAATCTCAAGGATACTTTAATTGATCATAAATCGCTGGGAAACAACGAGTTTTTTTTTTCATTTTCCCCTGAGTATTGATTAAAGAAAACAGCTGAATGCTAATTGCCACACGAAATTCTAGAAGCAACTGAGGCAGCTGTGATGTCTTGCCATGTAGAAGCAATGAAATAGAACGCTACCAAACGTCAAGCCGTTTCGTCATTGTTGGGCAATGCAGTCGTGCCTTCCCGAAATTCCACGTCGTTTACTGACCCGAAACACAAAAAAACAGGTTTCTTTATGGGACATGTGATCGCCATCGACGCTTAGCTGACGAAAAGTATGTTTTTATTTTTACACCGCGTTCGCATTGGCTCATACGTATACGTCGAACCAACCGCTGATGCGCACTAACTCAATCACCCGCCGCTTGTCTATCTGGCAACATTGCCCTCCCTGGAAACCTGGCTACGCAGAATACACTTTTGCTACGTTGGAAATGAAGAAAAATTCAATAACGCAAGCACGAAAATAATACAAAAGTTCACGTCCCGCACTTGCGAAGGACAATTGAGTTTATTCGCCTTACTCGCAGCTCTCGCAGCACACCTCCGATGAACTCACGAAGCGTCTATGTGATAGGGCTCTTGCTTGCTTCATTGTGTAACACCCACGTGGTTATTATATTATTAGAGGGAAGCTTTTAGCCTCCTGTTGGCCGGGAAATGCCGTGTCGTTGTAATCAAACAACTAAGGCAGGGCCCAGCAGTTCTTGCCCAAGGTGCCGAACGCATGCGTTAGACTTGGCGCGACTCAGCATTTGCCGCCAGGGAAGCCAGGCGGAGTGTTTTACGGCAACGTTGTATATCTCTACCCCTAGCGTTTTCTTTACCATCTGCAAAAACGATCTTCGTGGGTAAAAAATAAATGCTTCAAGGCCTAACACGTCAAGCGCATGCACGTGGCTAATCAGGCATATAGCCGAGAGCTCAGAATTAGTTTACAAAAACCACACAACGAGCATGGAAACCGCCTTATGGATGATAAGGCGCCTGTGAACAATGAGACTCCCCGCCCATGTGTTCCTGGTTAAGACTCTCTGCAGATTATATTGAAGCTAAGCAGGACTATTGTGTCACTAAACAGAGCAGTATTTGCCCACGACGCCGGGCGCATGCGTAAGGCTAGGCTGGACCCAGCATTTGCCCGCAGAAAAGACCAGCTGAGTTTCAGTAGATAAGGTAATAAAGTACGGCCACTGAGGCACGCAGGTCAGCAACGGCTTTCATTTCGTCGTGCATGAGTGGTTAGAGGTTGCTGCATCTACGGCCTCGCCATTAACGGAGACCAGGCTATTTGTTGACGACACTACCGAAGAAACGGCAAAATGGGGTCTTTGGACACACTTCTGGTGCTTAGGTCTGGACCCACTTCTAGACACACGCATAATAGTTGATCCCCATGCGAAATAACATGACTCGCGCGCAGCCGCACCGCAGGGAGGACTAGCTAAGCCTAAAATATTTGACCTACTAAACGCATCAGCAACAAAATGACCACGGCCATAAAATGTTGCAGTGTAAACAAATATCACGTATGCGAAGAGACCCCTATCATGGCGGTGGTATGGAATAGTAGGAGAAAAGTGTGCTGACACTCTCTATCCTTATCCAGTGACAATAGCCGACATCAACCGACGAGCCGGCCGGTTACGACGAGACACACTTTATACCCTCCTCCTTTGTCATTGGTAGTGGTTTACAACAGCTTTGCTGGACATCCTTCACAGGGCAGGATGGTGGCTAACTTTTTTTCGCAGTAGGGCATATGGCGTAGCGCTCAGTATGCATTTAAAAACACAAAACAAGCATCGAAACGGCATGATGGATAATAGGGCGCCTAGAAATATCGAGAACCCTTGCCCCCTACATCTGTTTCTGGTAAAGATTAGGATTGCAGCTGCGTCAGGCTAGGCAGGACCCAGCATTTGCCGCCGGAGAAGCCAAGCGCAGGCGACAAGACCACCCAGACGACAAGGAACATTTCATACCCTCTCCCATCAGCATGCGTACCGGCTTACAACAGCTTCTCTAGACATCCACTTTCTCAGGGCGGGATGGCGGCCATTTTTTCCTCTACGGAAGATCACGAAAGGTGGCCGACACCGCTACAAACACAATATCGCAGAGGCAAGCCAATACAGTGCTTTGTTACAGAGGCAGCTATGGGTTGGTAACTCCGGTCATCACCGGAAGACGTGGTTTCACAAAATAACAAGACAAAGTCGTTTAACCACAACCTCACTCATACGCAATCAGCGTGCGGCGTCTTGTGTAACCGGTTGCCCGTTGGGTAGCGATCCCTCACTTGGAGCGGCAGCGCAGCCCCCACACGCCTCCTGCCAAAGCGTTGCCGCCGCAAGGATCCCCCCTCCAAAGACGTCAGGGGTCATCTACATCAAGCCTAATCATGACTGACTGTTCGCCGTCTCCTCCTCGCATTCCCCTCTTACTCTTCGTCAACTATACTGATGTGGCCTCTCCTACCACAGTGAACGTTTTTTTTTTATTTCAATTATCTCCATGTCCTCAACCATCAACGAGTAGTGTCACCCTGCGTCTGCCAGGGACATTGTGTACCACTTACCGTACGTATGTTTAAAATTACTGAATTCAGCAAATAAAGCCTGCGTATGTTCTATTAGGCTGCAGGAGTACGCAGAGGATCATTATAACAGTGCCCACAACCACAGGTCTGTACGGAGGTTACCAATCTCCGCGTTGCACCAGATATTGCACCATAACCGAAACTATCTTGTTGGGGTTGGGGGTCGCCAACTGAGTTTGTGGCTGTGCTTCGATTACATTGTTCCCACATTTGTTTTTTGTCTATGTTCAAATATGACAACACAAAAACTTCCAGTTAAGCTCTTATAAATTTGTGAAGGCGAATAGCTAACTTATTGTTCCAATATTTTAACCACTTCCGTGCAATTTGCGTTGAACAGCCAGTGCTGGGAATACTTCTCATCGTACCCTATTTCAAAACATACACCGAAGACTGACATATTAGCGTTCCAATTGAGCTAATCTACTAATCTAGAGCAACGTCTATCCAAGACAAGCTGCTATTCGCTGACTCGTGTCGCCGTTGGAGTTGCCGTAGGCGTCTTAGGCCGGAACTTTCTCCTCGCACCCTCCTGTCATCGTCACTCGGAGGTGGCAACCGCAGCTCTCGTTCTCTAAGGCAGTCTGAAATAACTTGAGCAGGAGCAGTCCCGTAAACGTGAGCGTGCTCAGCGAGCTAATACGATGTTTTGGCAATTTGAAAGCCACTGGAAACGAGAAGGGCGGACCACTGAGGTGTTCGGCAAGCAGGAGTTCAGCGTTTGGCTTGACAGGGATTTCATAAAAGATGGGGTAGCGGTTCCGCAAGGTTGGACTAGTTTCACGCGAACTCCTGTTACAGTTTAGGGCTAGTTTGTTTTCTTTTTAATTCGTATGCATTTTTGTCTAGTACTCCCCTTCTAGAATCGTTCAACAGCCCACATTTAAACAAAAACGCGCACTGGGAGAAAGTAACACGCTTGGTCGTTGTAATTGCGTAAAAAGAGATAAATCATCTAAGGGTATCTCGTGAAGCAAATAAATAGAAACGGGACAAAAAAATATTACAAAAATAAACTGGCGAAATCAAACATATTGCTGAAAATCAAGTAGAAAGTGGCGTAAAGCGCCAGATTGGACCCCGACAAAGGCCAAGCAGTTTGTCGCAGGTGGCCGGTGTCGGGGCTGTCATGGCCATGAACGACATCATGTAAAAAGAACGCTTCAGTGTCGACCGTGTTTTGACTCATTTGCGCTGCTGCCAAATAACATGTCTTGGTTTAGGTAGGCGTGTAATATACATCCTTGCCCCGAGTTTCGCCCCATCGTGCCAATAGCAGCGATGGTCTAAGGGCTCAAGAATTGCGTCAGCCTGCCCCAGCACCGGTGAGCCATAGACGTGACTATTCAGCAGCTATAAGCCATCTGCCCTTGACCTGGCAAGATCAATATATTTGATCAGCTGCGACCCGACCAGGAGACGACCACGTGCCCATGCTAGTTTTTCCGCGTTCCTCCAAGGGCTTTGGACGTTTCTTCGTGGTGTCGGTGGGCATCGCTTTTCAGCAGCCAGTATTCACAAAGCCGATGATCGTTATCTGCGTTTGCAACACCTTCCGTGTTAATTATCGCATCTCATATTCAACGCACGCGTCCTTACTAGTCAATGAACGGGGTGGTCGCCATCGGCACGGGGCCTATGCAACGGGGAGAAAAACAAGTAGACAGTGGGGTCTAACGTCAGATGGGATATCCCGAGGAGGCTGAAGCAGTACGTCTCCCGTAGGTGGCGCTCGTGCTGTAATGACCATGGCCGACATCACGTAACGTGCTCACGGATTGAAACGCGACACTGCCAGTGCTGCCAGTGCGTGGCCGCCGGTACATGCAGCGCCGCCCGTGGACGCCCGTGGAAGCTAGGTGTTGCATTGTGGTATACCGCGAGGATAAGAGCGTGTTGACCGTAGGGTTACTGCTTCCGGTTGCCAATGAGCGGGGCTGTGGTTCCCCGCAGCGACAGCCGTGCGCTGCGCGCCTGGAGCGCAGGAGCGCGTTTGTGCGCCGGTGGTACTAGCCCGGCTGTGCGCGCAGCCGATTTCGTGACATCGTGTACGCGCGCTCTTGTTACTGGTGCCCTTCCGATGCGACGCAGTGATGTTCATGTAATACACGGTCACGCTTATTTGAATAAAACTAGCGTCTGCACGAAGGAGCAGCGAACTTTATTCCAGGATGTAAATTAAAAAAAGGAAAGACGCCTTTGCAGGCTCTCCTTATTTTTTTGTTTATATCATGGAATAAATTTGGCTGTTCCTTCGTGCAGACGCTCGTTTTATTCAGACAAGCGTGACCGCGCCTTACATGCCCATTATCTGTGTCGCATCGAAAGGACACGCGTGACAAGAGCGCGCGAGCGGACGTGCGAAATTGGCTGCGCGGACCGCCGGGCGGCTACCACCGGCGCAGAAACGCGCTGCTGCGCTCCAGGCGCGCAGCGCACGGCTGTCGCTGCGGGGAACTACAGCCCCGCTTATTGGCAGCCGGAAGCAGTAAGCCTACGGTCAACACGCTCTCATTCTCGCGGTATACCACAATGCAACACCTAGCTTCCACGGGCGTCCACGGGTGCTGCTGCATGTACCGGCGGCCACGCGCTTGCAGTGTCGCGTTTCAATCCGTGAGCACTGTACATAGAATGGTTCACTGTCAACCCTCTTTCCCTCTAGCCATCCTATATATCTCTTCCTAACAGCCAAGGCAAATTAAAGAGGCACAGCTAAATAGGCAACACCCTGCATTTCAACAAAAATGCTTAGTTGGCGGAGGTAACTCATTTATTATTACATTAGCATGAATGGAGGAAATTTGTTGAACACCTTCTTCAAGAAGCAAGAAATATAAGAAATAGAAAACATTAAAACTTTAAAAAATAAAAATAGAAAACCTAAAATATGCACTTTACACATCTCCTCCAAGAAACGAAGGCTAAATTGGAAAAGTGCCCAAAAGAACGTTCTAACCGGGAATACAAAATATCAAAAATAAGTCACCGTGGAACGTTATATCCCGAGGCCTATAATGGACTTGAGCGGAGCGGATCACGAGCAGTTGGAGGTAGGTGGCATAAGCCTTTGTGCTGCAGTGATCCTGTCGGGCTGTTGATGAAGATTACGATTGTACTTTCCTATCGAAAAAATCAAGCAGCCCTGACAATTTATTTAAAGAGAACTGCGAATACCACTTATTTTTTGACGCAAATCCTCTATTGTACCTGATGTTATATTTTCCAGAACAATGTTAACAAGTATGAAATGTGTGTCCAGATTTCGTGGTTTGGAAAAACTATTTTAAAGTGCCGTTCAAGTACTCTTTTAACTTTTAACCGGGCTGATGAATTCAGGGGAAAATAGACACGTGGGCGCTGAACTCGGCTGTGTCGGCGGCCACGGTGCGGTCTCGGTGACTGTCCTCCGGGTTCATCTTTGGGTGTCCCTTACCAACATCGAGTCCCTGCCGCCTCCGAAACCACATGTCTGCGATGGGAAGATTACTAAAAGATTCAGTCGGAAATAAATGGGTGGCCAGACATTCAAGTCACGGTAATTAAGTCCTGTAGCAAAGAGTGACATCGTCGACTCCACCAACCTATACATTATCGGAGAGCGCGTACCTATTCTTTCAAGAGGTGCGCATTTAACGTGCCTAATCTGACTTCTGGCGCGCCACGTGAAGCGGTGGCTCAAGTACTAAGCCAACATGGGAAGGTCCTAAACATTAGCCGAGGCACGCTTTCTGTGAGACCAACAGTCGAGCACACGCTTTGTCAAGACGGGAATAAAAAAAAGCACCCCAGTGGGCAAGTTTACCAAACTTTCGGGTCATTGCTTCACATGAGAGTACCGTGGCATGCCGCGGGGTGTGTAGGCGGAGGGGGCGCCACTCAAGCGCCCAATGTATTGCCCGGGCTTTTTTTCGTGTGTGTTGTATGGGGACACAGAAGGCTGTGTTATGCCCTGCCGAGGCTACGCGCGGTCCACCAGATGGTGTCCGCGTACGCCGACACGGCGTCGCAAGCTTTCCACTCCTACAGAGCACAGCTGGTACATCTACAGCGGTTCCTGTTCACTATCAACGACCGCTCACCGTCCAAACTGAAGCGGTGCCCCAGAACCCCACACCCCCGGGTGGAGCCTAAGCCTCATTCAAAGAAGTGATGAGCGCTGCACTAGATGCCGGCGCAGCTCTTTCCTTATCACCGGCTGCCTCAGACCAAGGGTAGAGGACGCGCCCTTGCCAACGCCTCACCTGAACGTCCCGGCTACACAGCATACCTCAGTGGAATCCCACCCTTCACTAGTATCTTATAAAAAAAAGAGGCGTCTAGTGTTGAAAAAGACTCTGCACCGATAGGGTCCAATCACCAACGCATGAAGTATTTTGAGAAACACTCTCCTACTGTTTTTTTACAAAGTATAAGCTCCCAGTTTTTTCTAAGCTGCTTGTGTTAATCTCGTATTGACGACGACGCATCAGCAGTGGCTCATCGCACCGGTTTACGAAAAAACAATGCGTCGTCAGAAATTCCTTCAAAGGCTTTTGGGGCTGAGCTCGACAACGAGAGAGGAGGTATTGGCTCCATGCACCAAGAACCTAAAGGAAACTATGCTTCTAAAAGTGATTCTGCCAAGGCCGGTGCGATGGAATCGCGGCCCCCCAATTTTCCATCCAAGAAGCCACGTAGATCAAAACCGATGCGGTAAAAGGGTGAGTGAGCATTTAAACGTGAGCCCCCATCATGTTGGGCACTGTTCCGAGTTATCATTACCTCCGCCCACTGTTCTTTCTTTGCTATGTGTTTTAGCTTCTTTTCTTTTGTGCTTTTTACTCAGTGGAGAATAGCCACTGTTTCACAACGTTAACCGCTCAAGAGTCCTCTTCACTTTTAAAACAGGTAGACGCTGTCACGTTTGCACAATCCCTAGGTTGTGACCTACTGTGTCTCCAAGAAAGTATTTTTGCTGTGCTGGATATTTCCTTAGTACAAGGGCATTCAATATAGAGCGTGTCTTTTCATATGCGAAAGCGCGGCAAATGGATGGGACATTTTTGTCTTCAATCACCTCCTCCTGCACGACCTTCTTGCGTAACATGATGGGTTGTTTTTTACTTCAAATTCACCTTTAGTTCAGTTCAGCTGCGTTTACTATGTGCTTATGGCACCACGCAGCATGATATATCAAATGATTTTTTTCGGAACGTTGATGTTTTTTTCCTTATGCGGGCCACATAAAAAACAGCGGAAAATGTTCCGTTAGTCGTGGACTGTGGCAAGGTTGTCCTCTATTGCCTGTTCTGCTCGTTCGGGCCATAGAGCCTTGTGTGGAGTCGGAGCTTTGGAATCCAATTGTGAAAGGCTGTTTCTCACTGGCAGTGAAACGGTGAACGCAAAAGCTGACGCTGGGGATGATGATGTTTGGATATTAGTTGCGTAAAGCCAAATAAAGGCAAAGGGTGCCAAACGAATGTTATTTCATGATAGTGACATGAAACTAAATGTATAGCAGTTGAGTAAAAATAAGCAAAGTATAACATAGGGCAATGGAAATGACTGGTGTAAAGAGCCAGCTCGTCAAGATGTTTTATAAGAAATAAGACGTAAAAAGTTTCCATCGGTAAGAAACTCAAAAACGCGTTTGATTGAGAACACGGGATCGTCTCCGAAAAAGTGTGACGGGTGTTGTGCCATATGTGGCGTGTATAGTAGTGGGAAGTGTTTGCGTCGTGTTGTGTCAAGTGCCTTGCACTAGTGAGTATGTGTATTATCGATAGGCCCTCTTTACACCTGCAGCCCATGGGTCTTGGTGATCCAGTGAGCAGGAGCGAGTGCCTTACATGTGTGACCTATCCCTAACCTTGATAAGGCAACTTTTGTGCGTCGGTTTGTGAGTTGGTTGTGTATAATTCCAAGTGCGTTTTTACAATGTCTTTTTTGTTGTCTGTCTGTTCATCCCCTTTGTTTGTGTCATGCTTTACGTAGTTGTTTTGTGTGTGGCTTGAGGTCGGGGTACGGTGATCTTGTTACGTGCACGGTGTCTGTAAGTGCCGCAGCGGCGGCCATTTCATCTGCCGCCTCATTTCCAGCGATCCCTGGGTGGCCTGGGACCCAACAAACAGACACCTCAAGGTTTCAATCATATGCTAAAACACTCGTTCTAAGAACAAGATTGTTGATGTAATTTTTGCACTTCTTTTGGGATAATAAAGCCCGCACACGCTTAGGGAATCAGTTTAAATGATACCTTTTGGAATATGAGATTCGGGAACGTGATTCACAGCAAAAAGATTTCCATATGCCTCTGCTGTGAAAACGCTGCTCTTTACATTTATGGTCTGAGAAACATTAAAAGTGGGTCCGCTGATGATTTGTCGCTATATATTCCCGATTGTCATAGTTTGCGACAAGTCTTAGATCTTTTCGCGAATTAGACAACTGCTTTGAACTGCTAATAAATTTGTCGAAATGAGAATGCCTATCCATAGGCTCCCCAAGACTCTTTATATGAACATACTGGCCGGAACAAGTACACTATGATTAAACGATGCCTCTTTTTGAGGCAGTGCCATGGCAAGTTTGTGGGATCACGCTCAGCCCAGCTGCCATTCTTGGTACGAGCGTTTCATTGCGTTCTGATGCACCACTATGCTTGGACGTACACGTACTCTTCGGCGGTGACCCGCACCCGCACCTTCCTATCACCCCGTGCGCGATAACTGCGGCATGTCGAACAGCGTGCATTCGCGAAGTTTCCACTTCACCCTCTTGCCCATCACATACATCCGTCACACAATTATCACCAACCATCGCCATGTGACGTCCAGCAGCCAAGGTTTAAATTTAAAGGAACTGGCCAGGTGCTCTACCTTCATTCGGCAGAGTGACAGCAACGAGGATATTATGCGAAAACGATGCCTGTTTTGATGCTGGTATGATACTTCTATAATGCGTACGTAGTTCGTAGTGGTGGCTGTTTTTTGCTGCTTCTGCATTGCGAACAAGTGTTAGTTTTGTCTTGTTTACATGCAATGTTTTATGATATAGTCTCTAATTCAGTGGTGACATCGAAACTAATCCCGTTCTCCCTCCAAACTTCGCCTGTAAAAAAACTGGTGATGCTTGTACTAAGTAGCGGAAGGCTGGAATCATAGTGACGCTGCAGGATTTCTTTTTACGCGAGAACTGAAGAACGCATCACTGCACTGTTGTGCAAGACTCACATTGTTTATTTAAATGTTCTGTCTTCTCGTGTAACTCTGGTAGTACTAGTATTCATCTTCATATGCACCGATATCGTAGTCAAGCCAAGCATTAAAAGCGTGGTAGCGCTTGACCACAGCTCAGGCGCAGTGGCTGCGCGTGCTTGCACGCGCACGCGCTGCGTTCATGGAGTCGTGTCGAGGTTCTGCGGAGGAGGCGTCGCACCAGCTGCGCCGCTCTTGGTTGCAAGGACATCCGAGGCGTTGCTCCAGGTTTTCGAAGGGTTTTGTTTTGCTAAAGATAATGCGTCAGCCGCAGACGCTAGCCGATCGCAGTGACGCACGCGCCCACGAGTGCGCGGCATGTTCTTGGTATTTTTAACGTGTTACGCGCCACAGATAGCGGCGAACTGCAACAGCTCCACTGGTAAAACGGACAACTTAGCTCCCGTAACGCAACTCATTCTTTTGTAAATACTAGTTCGACATGAAAGCTTTCGAATATAATAGCCTTGACAAGCCTTATGTCACCGCTGTGCTTTCGCAACTGCTAGTGACTCAGCTGCTCATTTCCAGTGACATTGCTGTAATTTCTGTTTGACAAGAACTTTGAAGCACGTAAGTCCTCCATCCGTACTGGAATATGTTTGCACCGATCCCAACTGTGAATCTGCATGTGTCGGGTTCCAGAAGATCCGGAAAATTGATCACGGCGCTATAATGTCATAATTTACGGGATAACAAAGGAAGCCAAGGAATACGGCGATTGTTCGGAGGCTAAGAATGCGTAATTTATTACGGAAGTTCTGCAAACTGATTGCCCTAAGGTTGAATGCTGGCGCAGACTCGCGAGCCAGCCTCAGATCATTCTTTTGCCGTCATTCGTATTCTCCTTTATTCTCAGGACAAAGTTATCACATTTATTAAATTGATTGATTGATTGATTGATTGATTGTAGGGTTTAACGCGCCGACGCAACGCAGGCGATGAGGCGCGCCGTAGTGGAGGGCTCCGGATTAATTTTGACCACCTGGGGATCTTTATCGTGCGCCGAAATCTCGTACACACGGGCGACATTTATTAAATTGGCGAAGCGCGAAAGAACTACAATTTATATTGACGAAGATTTCTGTCGCAGACGTCGTGCTCTGCTCAAAAAAATGCGGGACGCCGCTGCTTCCTTTCCAGCTATAGAGTGCTTGCGGTTTAACTATATTCTTATACCAGTGACAGGGGACTTTGCGCTGTGCTTTAGTGTCACCTAAAATGAGGCCTTACGTACAGTGACGCCGACTGCTTATCTCGAGCACCTGTGACACCAGCCCAGGCAGATACGAACGATTTATGATGATGATGCCTTTCTCGGGGCCCTGCAGATCGCGGACTTGACAGCACGGCAACGGCATGACCATGAGCTGCGAAGATCGATTGCGCGCCTCGAAGGTGATAACGTCACTATTCCCCAATTCCTCGCCCGCCTTTTCTCGATCTCCTGCCTCCGAAACAATGTACGCTACATAAAACACTTCAACGCAAACGGCCGGTCTTGGTTCGTGGTCGTGCCATGCAACCCACGCGACGAGATAAGGCTCGCACGCCATGACGATCCAGACACTGGACACCCTGGCTACAGTCGCACACTAGCGTGATTACGCAATAATTACTGTTGGCCTCGCCTCAGGACACACCCGTGTCACTACACCAGAGTATGCCCGTAGTATCAGCGGCGCAAGAAACCTGCACTGCGGCCTTCCGGATTTCTGCGTCCTGTCGAACCCCCCCTGACCCCGTTTGACCACGTGGGAAGGGATCTACGCGGCCCATTTCCAAGATCCAACGATCACAATTGGTGAATCATAATAGCCACAGGCTATTTGACTCGATATACCGAATCCAAAGCACTTCTATCGGGAACAACTCCTCAAGCTGCAGCTTTCTTCTTAGAGTCTATTTTATTGCGGCACGGCACTCTAAACGTCCTAATAACTGACCGCGTATCCGAATCAGGTCTAAGCGTACCCAGGATATCGTGCGGTTGCGTAACACATGCTACCGCCAGACAGCAGCCTACCAGCCACAAAAAATGGACTGACTGAGTGCCATAATAAGACTGTCGGGAATGCGACAGAGAGACGAGCCGAGACACATAAGAACGCTATGCCGTGTGCCCAAAAACTGGGGCCCCGTTTAATTCCACGCTCGTGGCGTTCTGTGGCTGCTTGCGCGCCGGTGGCGCGTGGCCCACAGTCCACACACTCATCGCTTGTCGCTCAGGCCCAGCGCCATCGCTCTTGCAGTGTCCGGCTACGGCGCCGCTACAAGACCATCACTGATGTGATCGCCCCGTATGTCGGCGTAAAGCACGGGACATGGGATGAAGTAAATTCTCGCTTTTGTGACGTTTGCCTGACAAACGGTAATGCAACAGACGACGGGATTCTCGCCCTTCCAACTGGTGCACGGCCATCTCGTTAGTACGAAGCTAGATGGGATGCTGCCTCATGTACCTAGCAAGGATGGTAACGAGGATGCGGAGCTCATCACACAGCGAGCAGAAGCGGGTCGACAATTGCCTAGAGTTCGTATTCAGCAACAACAACGTGCGGGCGCGGACTGCTACAACCTTCATCTGGGCGGGATATACGCTTCAATGAAGAGTGAGTGCGGACCGCAATTCACCGTCGGGTTCTAAGCGGGAAACTCTGAAAGCGTTGCATTGGCCCCTATAAAGTTCTGAGACGCATCGGAGACCTCAACTATGAATCAACACCTGACGGAGTGTGCTCACGGTCCCGAACACCTAAATTGGATTTTTAATAAAAAAAAATAAAATTAAATCACGTAAATAATAAAAAATAATGTAACCTCACTAACGGTAAAAAATAGTCTAACCATTTCCTATGCCTTCTTTGGCGTTGTAGACTTCCGGTATTTCCTAACGAGCCCCTCATTTCCAAACCCTATTATCATGCGAAAGCTTTGCGAGGGCCTTGGTTCTGGCAGCCTTGATGCCAAGGCAGCATAAGAGGGTTTTCCCGCCAGTTACCCGCTTACGACAGGCTGTCGACGGTCGCGTCATGCCCCGGGGCTTGAAAAAGAAGGTACCCTTCTCCCCGTGTAGTCTGAGTGGCTCTGGTTACCACCCTCAAGCGTCAGATACAGTTGTAGTAAATATAAATAAACCAGAAAGTGAAGGAAAACACAGTCGCCCAGACAGCCTAATCAAAAAATAATATAACGTCACTAACGGTAAAAAATCGTCTGACCATTCCTCTATGCCTCCTTTGGCGTTGTAGACTGCCGGCATTTCTTTCTATATATATATATATTATATATATATATATATATATATATATATATATTATATATATATATATATATATATATATATATATATATCTATACATAACACGATGGAGGGATAAAATATGCAATTTTTGTCGCCAACAGTTCACTCGAGCGGCGCAGGGCAGGAGCTGTGGGAAGTCATTGGGAGGGGCCTTCTTCCTCAGTGGACCTGAGCAGGCTCTTGATGATAATCACGATGATGATAAAGGTGATGATGATAAGATATTAAAATATACAGTTATCAACATACACACACATGTGTATGGGCCTCGTGCGCTGGTATGGTGGCGCCACTGATGTGCTGTGTTCAGCGCCATCTTGCGGACAACGAAGGCATAACTACGGAAGTCCGTGAGCCGATGGCGTCCGGAGGATAGTATTCCGCGCAGTACGATTCTTACCGAGAGCAAGAAGACATGACCGCTATTCTGTTGCCATGCAATACGAACAGCCAAATGGTACTTTATTAAACAGAATATGGTTCGCAAAGGTGACAGGAAAGCGATTCATCACACAAAAACCAGTTTTATACAAGCGCCGGTATTGTCTCCGCGCAGCGCGCAGTCACACGGTCATTTCGCAACTGCTTCTACTGAACACCAACAGTGGCTCCCAAAAAAGAGATACAAAGAAAAAGACGAAAACCCGCGATTTTACGAAGAGAACGAGAGGAGTGCAGGAGTTTACGTCTGTGTGTGCGTCGCGTGTGAGGGAAGGCGCGATCGCTCCACCAATGGAAAAACTTTTGTGGGGCCGCCGGGCCCCGAGGAGCATGAAATAACGGCGTAAGGTCCCAACGCCGCCGGCAACACCTTGGTTGCTTTCGTCGCTTTGCTGGATTTCATTGATTCAGCTTTAGACCAGAACTGCTGGGTTAGAACTGCTGTCATAACCAAGCAGTTGACGGACAGCCTATTGTGAGAAGACCGATGACGCAACTTCATGGTGCTTGCAAAAGCGAATTTCTCCCTTCCGTACACTCAACTGTGCCTTGTACGTGTCAGGAAGTGATTTGATGTGTTGTGTGTGTGTGAAATTGTGGCGAAAGGTTTGTGTGTATATTGCTACACCAATGATATGCGGCTTCACTAGCCCGAAGATGCAGGTTTGTAGAGGCAAGTATTTGAAAATGCAACTGCTTGGTTAAACTCTACCTCAAACTGCAGAAACTACGATGAGTTCGTTGGATGGGCTCAGAAAAATATCGCAGTGCTTTTAAAGTGCTTTCATAGATTCATATACGCGTACCTAATATTCAAATACGTTTAGACGTATATGCGCGAGACGAAGCTTTTATGAAAGCCTCTGAACGTTTATTTACCCTGTTGTTTATCGCTCGACATAGCCACAGGCACAGATATGGTAGATCGCACAACATGAGCTTTAATTGTGCACAAATAGTTCCTCTGCCGATGAAAATATAAGACTATTTGGCATAATGGAAATTGTTTAAAGCTGACAGAGTTGTACGTGATGCTTGTGTAATCACATGTCAGCGTGAATAGTTGTGCTGGTGCAAGTTATCTTTGTCAGCAAAAATATTTTGCGCAACAAGCCCGACTAGAACTCGTTTTTCACCAACTGCCGCAGAAACACAAATTAGAAGTTGTACAGGAACATATGTTTGAGATATTTGAGAGACATTTCAATAAAAGTGTAGATGCGAGTCTGCGAATTGTGGCTGGTGTGAGTGCATCTGTTTACTGTTGTATCGCTGTGTAGCGTACACATTTACGTTTTCATTTTCATTTTAAAGCTTTATATTTTTTTGGTATGACTACGTACAATTGAAGCATGCATATCCGTTGGATGTTTCATGTATTGTCTGATGCGTGTACAGATTTTACTGACACCAAAGGCTATTTGAGGCGCTACAGAAATGAGCACTCGTTCCGTTTTGTTGGATACACGGCATGTTTTTTGCAGCAGTCTTACGCCAAGTAGCGTGCACATACGCAAATGCACCAATGGATCTGTTCTTTTATTTCTTTTCGGGTAATATGTGCTTTGTTCACGTCGGCGTCGCAGGCCGCTGATCCGTGTACTGTCGTCTGCTTTTAATGGAGAAGGAGCGGTTTCTAAATTATTTCAGCTTGTATTCCAGGAAAAATCTCCAGCGGAGTATTTCTAATAATATAACAATTGTGAATTGAATAAAACCTGGTAATTCGTGCTGACTAATTTTCCGGTTGTTCAAATTGAGCCCCATAGCGAACTGCTCTTTATGTTTATTTTGTTCCTCCGAAAAAATTTCGCCGCCGATCCCAGGTGGCGCCACATGTTTACTTGGAACTGCAGTGCACGATGCCTATACATACATACCAAAGTACGTAGGAAATCATGGACAAAAGAAAAGCGAATACGAAAGTGTCAACCAGAACCCACAAAGCAACAAATACTGTTCGTTGAGACCCAATAATGGTGCGGGGTTGGTTTATTTGCAAAGCCACATTCGCCGCTTCTTTCTTGTAAGTAAGACAGGCGTCAGTTTGACAATTGGTCTGTGCGCTTACGACTTTCCTATTGGATGTTGAAACTGCGTCCAGATATACTGAACGATTTCCAAAGCGTTCTACTTTTACAACGAACACTTATGACACGGTCACGGTAAAAAAAGGTGCATACGAAGTCAAAGAAATCAATACAGCCCTTAAAGCATGAGAGAGGCGGCGTGCTGATGCATTTACCGCTTCAGTTTATTCGCGACGAAGCTTATATCCCAGATCGGCGATGCTGCATACGGGAAGGTGTCTCAGCACCGAGATCCTTCGCCTCCGAGGTGTGAGGTAGCGTGGTGAAGAGCGGCCAGCGAGAGCTGCTGCCTTGGTGACGACGACAAGAAGCCGGAGGCAAATTTAAGTGGTTTACTGCATGTCGAGAGGTGAGGCGAAGAAATACAAGAACAATTCCCTTACTGACAAGGTTACGGTACAGGATTCGATCAGAGTGGCAAGATTGATTGGCCACTCCAAAAAAAAAAGGGGATCTGCGCTCGGATCCACGCATATTTATTCCAAATCCCTAACGGTCAAACACCGCTCCTCCTGCTTTTGGACATGGCCCGAACATAGTACAGACACAACACTCTTTCCAGTGTTCGTAAGGGCTCTGTAGTAGTGGCACACGCGGAGTCTGTGAGATTGGAGAAAGGTCTCAGGTGCGGTATCTGCGCCTTCGGGCAAGTCACTACATGCTTCACTGGTCTCCGCCGAAGTTTCGATCAAAACGACAGCAAGGCGCCCACCATCCGGCCGTTCTGTGGCATGTGGTGGAAGAAAAAAAATAATGAGGGAGCACGAAGCCTCGCGTTGAGCTGGCGGTCAACCAGCAAATCCTGGCGGTCAAGAAGCTAAAGATCCGCACTTTGTGTCAACAGGCGCTCTAGCGCTGCTGTCGCCAGGGGCGATCTTCACGCCGCCCGAGTCGGCACGAAAACGACACCGCAGGGTGCAAGAAGGGCCGGTGGTTCTTAGCTGCCACATATAGGTTCGCCGAATCTTCGTTTCCACAGTTCCTGATAACGAAGCGTGATGAAATTCAAACTTTTGAACTTCGCTCTTCTAGGGCAGAAGTGATGCAGCTCCCCGGCAGGGCTTATGGCGGTCGAAGCCGTTGCGCGGAGAAGAGATTTCGAAGACGTCCAGAAGAATTCCTTCCCGGGAATCCTTCCGGTAGCGACAGGGTCGACGCAGACCCAGTTTAGTTCGTTTCTAGGCAAGCAGCGGGCGCCCCTCCATGAGGCGAAAACGCTTGACGTGGCACCGAAGGGGTTGTTCGAAATGTTTGCTAATTGGGACCCGTTTTAAAGGGCGAGTTCATATAAAACAAACTACTGATGTAATAACCTTTTTTTACGGCCCTTTCAAGTTCCTCGTAAGCGGTGTTGACTGTACTGGGTTCTCTAATGCTTTCGCATGAGAATTACAGGAATGCAGAGCAGTGTAATAGAAATTTCAGTATGCCTCATTGAGCCATTTTTAATACATTTTGCCAGCTTGTTATACCTTACAATTACGCCATTAAAAAATTTGGTTCCTAATTTCTGACCCGAAAGTCTCGCTGTGCACACCAAAACCTGAGCGTAATGCCTTTATAGCTGCAAACAGACAGTACGGTTCATCTTTCCTTTTTGTAAAAACTTAGGTTCACGATAATAAATAGGTCCTTCCAAATATTTCAATATGCGCTTGAAGATCATTTTCTTCCTTGGAGAAGTTAGGAGTTTGTAACACATCCGACTCGGCTTCATAACCGTACACAAAATTATTTAGCCAGGAGAAGCCATCACCAAAACATTTTCTCCAAGCCTTTATTTTACAATTTTGCGAGATATTTTTGGGTCCTGAAGGCATTAGGGAATCTTCCCAGGCGAAAGTTTATTTTATTTCGTCGATACAACCGACCGTAATAAGTACAACTCTCTATGGGGTTCATCTGAATTGAGATATACGATATATCTATTAATGGCTGCTTCCATGCGTACCGCTAAGTACAGAATATATCGTTGAGGACATACGAATATACGAAATATACAAACTTTATTACAATTCTCATGACTTAACATTAGAACACAGGAAAGTGTAAACGTTATAATATTTTCAAGACATACAGAGTACCGAATACTGTAGGGACGTAAAAATACTACGTTATATAATGTAAGGCATAAACGAAAAGAAGCACTAAAAAACATATTTGTTGCAACAGATGTAAACGTTATTACGATGATGAAGCATAACGTTATCCTTAATTAATGTAAACAATGGGGGGGGGGGAACCAAACAAGAACCTTGCCTTCGCCGTACCAAAAAATTACAACCAGGTATTGAATGACAAAGCTCCGCCTGATGAATACTGTTGGCCGGAAATTGGAGTGAGACGCAATAAGAAAACAGTGCCACCGACGCACCGTGAAACAACTCCTGTTATAAACAACGTGCCAGTAAATAGGCTTGCATAAAATGTTTTGAATGAGCTTTAATTTTGATTTGACCATTTTGTTATATACACAAACTCGAGGGTTCGATGTCTAAAAGTACCGTATAGATTTTTCATATTATTGTACAGCGCCTAATTCTTGTTACAGTTGCCCTATTCATGCAGTTAGGTTCTATTCGCCCAGACAAAACACTGGAACTCTCTCGAGCGAAGCGGTGGTAAAGTCGACCACTCGCCGGCTCACAGGGAAGAAAATACCAAAATAAAAGCTCCGCCGCTCAGCTTTCATCGAAGCTTCGATTTTTTAGAGGGGGGGAGCGTAGCTTTACCAGTAATAAGGCGCGCCGATGATTCCAGAAGGGAGAAAGAGGGAAGTTGCGCGCTCGACGAGGACGGCTGGCGCGTTGTGCGTTGTGCCCTCTCTATCCGCGCCGGCGCAGTTATGAAAAGAGAACCCGCGCCGAATGGAATTAGTTACGTTTGGACATCGGGATGCAACAACGGCTTCTTCCAGTTTGTGCCCCACACCATCGGCGACCCGCTCCCTGGAGGACTCCAACGTACTCCCGGGCCTCGAATCACCCTGATCGTCTCGGACGGCCTGGCCTACGACGAAGCCACGCTTCACAGGTAGCCGAATTTCCTACGACAGCGGTGTATCGCGCGGCCCGGTTGGTGAATATTGTGGGCCTCTGTTTCTCATATGCATCGAACTGTTTGTTTTCTTTTTAAGCTAACTTCTCTACTTCGTCATATCTATTTGTTAACCTTCCGGATTGTATCATTTTGTCTAACTTGAACTCTTTGTCGCATTTGTATTCGTTCAGAGTTACCTCTCGTTAAGGTCACAAGTTCTCGTACATGTACCGTGTATTGCCTGTCCAATTACAAGTCTGTTGTTGTTCGTTCAAGGCTCTGACTCATTCTTAACGCTCTGGTCGGTGAAAGGCGCACATAAGACGGGCACCCCCTTCGTCACCTGTGCCCTGTAGATTCGGTGGGGTTGTTTCATCGCTTGAGTCAACTCCCACCATCTTCTAGCAGCGCACCCAATTAAGGAATCGGTGACAGTTATCAGGCGCCTGTCGTAACGAGCTACAAACCAATTCGCAGTACCTGGTGATCATAAGGTGTATTGTAATGAACGAAGGATTTTTGTGGAGTTGTCTACGATGGTAGGACTACGGCAACTATACCATTTTTCTCCATCCAACGAGTTAAATCCAGGCTGCTGCGGCCAGGATTTTCTGCGCTTGCTGGAGCTCAGCAGCATTAGTATTATTCACGGCATCCCAGCTCGGGCACAATAAAAACAGACGCGGCGTTTGCTGTTTTACAGTGCTGGCTCCTTGACAAGTTAAGAAACTGCTAATCGACACTTCGGTGTGCCATTTCGCTGCAAACGACTTTTGATGTGTCGCGTATGAGTAGCATGCTTGGGCAGAAAATGAAATCAAGCAGTTAAGCATTGGTCTTGGTTTCGGCAACGCTTCAACGTGCTTACGTTCAAGGATAGGAACTAATCATCCGACGGAAGTATGGCCATCGCGTAATGCCTACATTCATGGTATTAGCATCCCAGCAATGTCCGCCCATTGCGTTGTAATGGTAAACATCGCTATTTTGTAGTCTTACAGATATTCTGCGCTCCTTTTGTGAAAGATGCTGCACCGCTTTAAAATTGGCTACGGGTGACTCAACAGACACAAACCTTGGCAGGATGTGTGTCTAAGCATGTAACTAGATAGTTTGACTTACTGTCCACCCGTCCATTACGTCCGTTCCAGGTTGGCAGTTATTTGGACCTGTGTCTACTTGTTCCGAAAGATCAACAGAAGCACAGAAGACGAGGCTAATGAATATTATAGCGAAAGGAAAAAACATGTTCACAGTTGGGCTTGACGTATATCGTCTGTCTTTACAGTAAAATGAAGGCCTTTTTTATACCCCATGAGTTCATAAATATTAATAGTGTTTGTGTAACCTTTGGTAGAGCAAAACATGCTTCT
Source organism: Haemaphysalis longicornis (assembly GCA_013339765.2). Taxonomy (NCBI): domain Eukaryota; kingdom Metazoa; phylum Arthropoda; class Arachnida; order Ixodida; family Ixodidae; genus Haemaphysalis; species Haemaphysalis longicornis. Next base: position 8,522 of record JABSTR010000842.1, on the reverse strand, counting down.
CTAAATAAATCTGTGAACGAACAATACCGCTGCATTAAATTCAGCAGCTCAAACGCTATGAAGTTCCGACAGATTGATGACTGTGTTTTATTTATACCGTTAGTGTCAACAGAGCCGTGGCAAACAGGGCTATGTATGATGTTATAATTTGCCTATTATTTAAAAAAAAATCAGTCTTAAGAAAGTGAGCGATACATTTTTGTTGCAGGAAGAATGCGAGAACAAAACAAAGGGCACAAATACACCGCCTACTTCTTACTGCGATACTGGCGCCTGTCAGGTGCATTTATTTCGCTCCATCTGCATCGTTTCGACGTCATATAATTTATATTTTTCAGGTATCACAGCGATAGTAATTATTTCCGAACAGTACAATAAAAGGTTTTAAAAAATATAGCTGCAAACGACCGGTATAAAAGACTAAACATATGGTGAAAGTATAAAAAATAAAGCCTATTTAATTTTTGAACACTAACTTTGGGGTAACTTCGAAGTCAACAATTCCGAGTCACACTTACAGTTTTTATGGCAATAATGGCAATATTTCTATGCTTCTGTGCAAACGCTCTCTAAACCTACTCCATTGTCTTGAGGTTGTTCCTCGAAAAACAGTTTCCCAACTGGGTAATCATATTTTCAAGGTATCCTCATTTTCTTCCTGGCAACTATAAAAGAAGACTTTCGTCTAGTAATAGACCTTATGCAAAATTGCTTGGTGATCTAGCAACACTGATGTAAACGAGACCGTCGGCCATATTGGTACGGGCGCCGATCGGGAAGTCTCGGACTGTGGAAGTAGGTGACGGTAACGCGTTATGGCTCAAACTGGACGGTGTTTTCCGGCTCCCGACCGCGGATTGTGGACGAAGGACTTGTCTGCGCTGCCGACTGTGTCTGAAGACTCATACCACTCGGGGTGCCGTGCCGCGCCAAAGACCCATCCGAGCGGCAGCGGAGCAGGGCATGCCGCCTAGCCACCGAGGCGCATTGCTCGCCTTCATTGGTGCGGACAAACACGTGCGACTCGTAGTAAGTAAATCCTTCTTTGTTTTTTACTTGACGCGAGTTACCCTGGTATGAGCATTTGTATAGCACTTGTTCACCGTTGTTTACCATGCAAATGCGTAGCGGCGACCCTGTTGCAGTAACCCTGAAAGAGGAACGCGACAATCGGCAGACCGTCCGCTAGTGGGTGGATTAGGTATTTTCAAATGCTGTACATCGAATTTACGGGATGATTTTTGGCGAAGATGTTTACGGAAAGGTCGGCCGTTTTGCGTGACGGTCGTCCGCCCGCGCGTTTTCCGCAAAGCAATCGCGATTTGCGGCGAAGCAAACTACAAAAGCACACATACGCCTTGAATTTTCTTTTTTCGTATGTTTTGATTATTTATTGCGCATGTTCCGCCGCAAAAATCGGTTTGTGTGTCTCTTTCTCCTTTTTTTGCTGTGGGGTGGTTGTGTTTGTTTCTAAAGCGTCTTTTTTGGTGTGCACGAATAGATAATACAGTAAAACCTCGTTAGCTCGAACTCACTGAACTAGAAGAATTTTTTTAATTCGATGGATCATCGGTATAGTCCGAATGTTTACCTGTTTATCTCGAAAGGTTCTGGAAGTGAGTTCCATATATTATTGCTTGCTTAAGTTATGAGGAACACGATTATGCGGGTACTGGTATCATTACCCACGGTGAGGTTTTTAAATGTTAAACTTCCTTCTTTTGAAAATACATTAACAAAGCATGCAGCGATACTTGCATGCACGAACTTGAAAACAATTTTGACATCATTGCTGTTTGAGGTGTAGATTATTGCCCTTGAACAGTGTTAAGCAAGACACAAAATCTGGTCATTTTGATTCTGTTCCTTGCGGCCACTTCTTTCTGCTCTGTCCCTTTACCATAAACTGTAGCGGACTAGTCATGTTCTTCCCTGAGTGCTATTTACTGTTACTCTCTCTGTTCTTGCAGGTTGGCCTCATCCATGTGCTCAGCAGCTGCTTTCGCTCCCACAAGAAAAATGGCCGGCCCTATGTTGTGTGCCTCACCATTGAGACGGACAGTGGGGCGATTGTGGAGCATGGACTCACATCCTGGCTGCTGTGCACCTACTCACCCTCCTGCAAGCTGAAGGTTTTAAGAGGCGCCACCGGAGCTTGCGTGCACTTAGCTGCCACAACAGTGGAGACGTCCGAGACAGCAGGGCATCAAGCCAGCGAGTGTTCAAGACATTGACTGGAGAAGCTCGCGAGAAAATGCCCTCCTTTCCCTTGCCAATGTGTCTGTTTGTTCGATGCACGTCGAGTACAGGAGCAATGCGAGCAGCAACAAAGTGCCGTGCAGGCGCTTGGAAGAAAACTTGGTAGCCTTGTGAATGGGTTTTTTTGCCCCAATTGTGCTGGCCTCACCTCCCACAGTGACAGAAACAAGGACTTGCATGGCACCTGAAGGGTCACCTATGAGCTACCAGCAAGCATTCATGCCACATTTCGCCGTGGTCATCTCGCGAGCACGCGGAGGCTGGACAATGTCGTGTTTACTAGACCGCGGCATGCAGGGGTGCGCGAATGCTTCCCTTTGTTCCATTTATATTCACAGTTTTCTATACTGCACGCGCTATAAATCAGCGAAGTAATTTAATTTACTGGCATTTTCACTGTGGATACAAAAAATGCAAAAGCACTCAAGCTGATGCGCGGCGGCCTGATGCAACTCTGGCCGTTTTCTGTCTTTTTTTTAATAAAACTTGAAAATTTTCTCAGCTACCTACACCAATGGCCACTATCATTATGTCGGAGGCATGCATGCAGCATGTGACAAACTAGATGAGTGAGTGCCTATTTTAGTCGCGAAATATTCGACAGTAAATACATCGTGGCTGAAATGACAATGGGCACCAAGTTAACTTGACGTAACAACAAACCTTTCAGCCCGGTAAATCAGGAACCAAGTGCAAAAGCTCGAATTTTCCACCGTTAGATCATCATAGAACAGTTTACGCCACTTCTGCAACGACACGCGCCTAAATGCAACGAAAAAGAAACCAACAACACACTCCCATACCGTGCGCGCCCGCCACAGAGGAAATTTTAAACCGCGCCGTGACGGCGTAGTGCGGCAAGAAAAGTTTGTTTACAGCCCTAGGTAAGATAAAGGCTCGTGTAGGGGCTAAGCGGTACCATTTAACAATGAAATGAAGGGGGCGCAAAGCCACAGGGCCGACTAAACAAACAGCCTAATTTTGGTAACGTGTGGTACTGTTTTCCCGGTCGAGCGCCGCTGTCAGTCGCATGAATAGGTGGCGCACGCTCAGGCTTCATTTAGAATACAAAGGCTGGACCACAGAACTCCAAGCGCAGCATCCGTACTGATCCCGCGCTTAGCGAACCAACGACAAATATTCGCTCCAGCGCACCGCGCCCAGCGTGTCACAAAGGTTGCTCGCGCCGGCATAGTTCACGTCAGAAAGTTAATTCAAAAGCGTGGAACTTCACGTACCTTTTCTCCATTTGGAGCGGCATTTCCGCATTGCGTGCACTGCGGCACGAAGCAATGCTCTGGCATTGTAGTCCATCACCAACAGCGGTCAATGCCCGCTTTCTATGTTTTGCTAATTGGTTTCGGTTTCAAACGACCGTACCAAAATGGCGGACCTAGTTACCGGAGTCGACGTGAGGTGGCACGGCGCATTTTGCATAGGGTCTATTTCGATGAAATATCTTATGAACGGTATTGTACACAAACGCTTAATTTCGAAGATTGGTGTTGGATATGTTAGTACACGTATCCTGGTAAAAATATGCAAATATACGTTGTATAAGTAAATCAGTAAAAATACGCTTTCTGATTTTGCAAGATGTCGATAGTGGTGACCGACAAACACACCTCAAATAGCAGAGTTACCTTCTGCATGAAAGCCATATTCATTTCTATAAAGACTACGAAGCCAGCTACGCATTTTCTTAGGCCTGTTTTCTTCGCGCTACGACGCGCTCCGTAAGCAACGAATGACCCTTCCGTAGGATCTACTGAGGACGTTTTCGGAGCAACACAAAGGGCTTATACGGATTACTGACGGACGAGAGGTTGAATTCGATGGAGCACCGAATTTTGACTGGAAAGGTCTTCCGTACAGGTTTCTGTACGGGCATGGCTCTGTCTATCGTCCTTCTTCAACATAAAGGCGGTGAAGCAGCGCATTTGAGGTGTGTTACGGAGGTTATATGTTGACACATACTTAGAAACCGCTGGCAGACGTGAAAGTAGGCAATATAAATCGGAAGGAGGTACAGTGGCACGTTTTAAGCGTTGGCCCGTTTAAATATGCGGGCTTCTTGCGGCGACGCTGCCAGCGAAAATGTACCATCGTCTGGAGTGTGCGGAGTCACTCACCAGTGGTGCGGTGGGCTGAGTGTTTATTTCATATGAAGTGTGTATCTCCGCGCTATCAAGAACTGTGTCCCCGCTCTTGGATTGTAAAAAGTGATTAATCTTCGAAATGCAGAAACTATTTGTGACAGAAACCAGAACTGCTTGTCAGCACTTGTGCAGAGCGCGTCAATTGTGCAGAGCATGTCAATTGTGTAGGGATTGGCATCGGATGGGACCCAAATTTTCAAAGCAGGTGTACCTAGCCCGGTTCGTGACATCGATGGTGTTGCTCAAAATGTGTACGAACCTACGTCGCACGTTGTTACATTGAAACCGTGACCATTTGTGTGGTACGTGGTAGTTGTCGAGGGGTTCCTTGTTTGTTGAAAGCTGTGGTGTCGCAATTATCGGTGCTACAGGGTGTTGTGTCAGGATCACCTGCCACGCGAGAGAAATAATTTGATGCTTTTCCATGCTGGACTTGTGCGTTTTGAAATGATGCGCAGAAAAAGTCTCGACATATGTTTCGCAGCGTGCATGTGCATGAATAATCTATAGCTTTGACAGGAAAAAATGGTGCGCCACAATCACAGTGAGGTTTCGTTCGTGCGCTTCGACTTGCCTTGTCCATTGTCTTTACAAAAGCAGGTTTACCCGAAGGGTGCGCAGTTAACCTGTTGTAAGCTCCATGTGGGATTTTTCTTGTGTGTTGTATAGTTGTTCTCCCAAATTTATGATGTCGCTTAACGCATGCGACTGAGGTCATTCATGATTGGCTAGCTGATGCCTCAGTGGCTTCAGAAATACCAGGTGCTACGATCTGTGTTAGAAGTGTTGCAATTCCTTTCACTAGTTTACCGCCAAAGTAACTCTACGTAGTTGCAGTTTCTATAAACTACAAACCTCAGGTGTCACGGTCATCTTTTTTTACCAGTTATTTTTTATGTGTGCATGCAACGATTGCCGCTGCATCTATCGTAAATACTTATCCACACATGCGATAACCCTCTTTGTAAGCACGTTTGCGCGAGCCAATGCAACACTGCAGTTTTTTTAAGGCACGTTGCGCTTGCTGTGAACACAAAGACAAGCACGGGAAAAAAACGTAGACTTTCACAGCACAGCAAGCGCAACGTACCTTCAAAATCATGTTACACCAACTATTCCGATATGAACCTTTACTGAACATTGCAGCATTTGATAAACCTTAATGGATGCTAGGAAATATTCTTCACTTGAGTTGAGCACCACTGTTTTTTTAGGTAAAACTAGCTTATCTTTTTCACTTCTGAGTGCTGACTTCCTGCTGTGTTTGATAGCCACGAATGATGCAAGGCCACGCCTAAAAGTATCTCGGACAAACTAGCAAAATGTAATAGTTGTGACGTACTAAAAAAATGTTTAAAGGTGTGAAGGACGTACCCAGATCTCACCGGCTAAAATTATTTATGACATTCTTCACACTTCTAGTCTGGCTCTCCGCCCAGTCTTGCTTTTTATCGTTACTTAAACGATGAAACCACCTCAGCTCCTTGATTTAACATAGTCACGGTCATACCTGCCTCCCACTCACAGTTAGATCAGTGTCCTAATATTTTCCCAACTCGCCAACTGCTGCCGCTCACTGGCAAACAGAATCAATGTCAATTTTCAATCGTTACTGTTGTTTAGGATTACCAGACGCAACTCTAGCAATGGACGTTATAGATGCCTAACTCTAGAAGGTGTAAAATACAAAACCGGTCACGCTTTTCAGCGATATTGAAGGTATCGATCTCTATGTATACCAGTGTTGTGGTGTAATAATAGTAAAAAAAGTAACACAAATACTTGGCGCTGCTTGCACTAGTACTACAAGGACAGAGAAACAGCAGAGTTTATTTTTTTTGGTACATGTTTCGCGAGTTCATGGAGGTACGTGAACTGGCGACGAGATGAGCCCGCAAGGAGTCATGCCACAATCGCAATCGCAAAGACGCGGTTTCATAGCGCCTGATGCCCAGGTTATATTTCGGTCATGGGAACCGTTTGCCCACTGGTTTGTATCTTTTTGTTTCATGCCGCGGCGTTCTTTTAATTGTTTTGCGTTGTGCTTAGTATGAAGTCTTTGGTTGTGGCGTTTTAATATTTGATATTTAATTTTAACCTCCCAAGCCCACGTGTGCGTTTGGATTACCAGACGGCCGGAGAAGGCGAGATGAAGTGCGTTTCGCACGTTATGGGCACCTTAATTTGTTGTTGTGTTTATTTATTTTCTCTGCTTCAATATTTGGCCATTTGGATCTAATACCTGCGCAAATTCCTATATGGCTCTTTCTTGTAGGTGTTCTGCACTGCGTTCCACCAAGCCCGTTTTTCCTTTCAAATTTGCCGGCACATGTTATTGTCACCCGCCGCTGCTAACCGCGTATCGCTACGCCCTTTTGGACGTCCCACCGGTTAAGTTCTAGTTTTAAAGCTGTGACGATCCCTGGTGCCATTAACGGGACTTCCATAACCACATATTTTTCTTGAGTCGCGATCTCCCAACACCTGGTAGTGGGCTTCTTGCCTCCTTGTCACTTTCGCTCGCATTTCTTATCCCAGCGCTCCCACCCCTCCAAATTGCTGAAGATGATAGTATCTGGTCACGCTACACGAAAAATGCAGAGCTTGAACAGCTCCGCTGTTCAAGCTTTGGGGAATTTTTATTGGCTCTAGTGTTTGAGTACCACCAGTTTGTATGAGCTCAAAAACAAAGTTGGAGCAACTATATTTACGATTATAAAGTGCAAAAAATAACAGGGTATGAAAAGTTTCGCCTTGATTTTATTCGTTACACCCCTCAGCTTGCATCACTTCTTAAAACCTATTACGTGCAGTTACAATTCGAATATAATGTGAGCAACCTTCGTTTAAACTCTCAAGTATTTCTGTGTTATATTTGCTATTGGGCTTTTATAAGTGCAAGCCTATTGCTGTTCAGGTGAAATAAAGCAGTGTACAAAAGTAATATACCTTTTGCGGGGGCATTCAAAAAATATGTTCAGTATGCAAACATAGTTCGGGAAATGCATACGAAGAAACAATTTTTGTATGTAAATTTCAGAACAATTTGTTAGTTAACGTACTAACCCAACACCTGCATTTTTATAATTCGGTTGCTAGATTTTCTGGAAACAATACAAAAATCAGCATAAGACATTTTTGTGGGACATACGAAAAGACACGGTGTCGTCCAGTTTTAACACCGTGGTCAATTCACCACTTTAGGTGGGAATATTGCCGAGTGCAGAGTTGAGGGCAGCTTATTTGTGATAAAATATTGCATTTCACTGAGAAGCTAAATATGAATGAGATGTTTAACAACAGAAATTATTTCCAAGGAGATTCCTATAATGTGTGTTGGGGGGGGGGGGGGGGGGCGCATGGCTCTACTCTGGAGTTCGTGAATGTAAAATAACTGCCAGCACCAATCTGCTCCAATCTGCCATTTTGCTGATTTATCGGCTTCGATCTTGCAAAACAGCACAAACACTGAGTAAGAGAAAGGACGGAAGCTGCTCATAGCATTTTGTAGAGTAATTTGCAACTAATAATTTGGCGAAATCACAGGCCGAGCCAGTTAGTGTGTAAGTAACGAGTGTGACCTCCATATCTGAGCGATCAAGAATTACTTTCATACTCTTGTTACGAATTCCTCACGATTGCAGGTGCGCGGTACATGCTTTCAATGTGAACATGGCCGATGTATTACCCGTGTCAAGAAGGAATCCCGCGGCGTTGACGACGTGACCCGAAAACCTGAGTGCCTCGTACGCGAAACAACACTTTTCATGCTTCAGCCTTAAACGTGACGTGCGAATGGCCTCGAGTACAGAATCCAACCTTGCAAGGTGTTCGTGGAAAGTCCTCGAGATATACGAGGCAGGTGTGCCACTTCAGGCCAGCTGACACAGTTTCGATGACTCTTTGAAACGTTGCTGGTGCGATGCGCAGCACAGAGGGCCTTACCTTAAATTCGTAGACCACTTGGGTAATTAACCCAGCCTTGTCTCGGTCTCTCTAATCCACTTCAACATGCCAGTAGCTTGTCTTCAGACCAGACGATGAGAAGTACTTCGCGTGGCAAAGGTGGTTTAAGGTGGCAGGATGCACAACTCTTTTTTTTGT
>JABSTR010000841.1:0-38450 GCA_013339765.2 Haemaphysalis longicornis | reverse complement strand
AGGGGTTTTGTAGCTTCTCTACTGACCTGGACGTCGCAGCCCGTTCCTTCCCTGCGATGAAAGCCGGAAGTGCTTGACGTCCATGTCGTCATCTGAAGGCAAGGGGTGCCCAGTGGACTGGGCCCCTTGACGTGGTACCCTTTCGGTGTGTTCTTTGCCTGCGCTGCCAGTGCCGAAGGCGTGGGGAGCACCACAGATGGCACAGGCAGTGAGGCGGGAGAGGGGGTCGCTGCGACTGCCTCCGTCTCCATCTCGTAAAGCCCCTCGCGTGTGCTTCGGGTCGGTGGAAAGGGGAACGGTGGTGCAGCAGCATCCCCACCGACGTGGATGCCACCACAGCCGCTGCTGCTCTCGAGTGGTGCAGGGTGGTTGGGCTGCAAGAGGCAACCCAGGAGGGGGGGGGGGAGGGCTACAAAGTCCCGACTCTGGTACTGGCGTCCCTCGCGCGCCGGAGCTGCTCACCCCGGCGGCTGCGTCGGCGTACCTCCCCAGGGGAAAAGAGGCGAACCTCTTTCGCGCCTCTGGGAAGGTGATATTCTCTGTGACCTTGATGTTTATTATTTTCTTTTCTAGCTTCAACTTCTCGCATTTCCTGGAGTACGCCGCGTGTGGGCCCTTACATTTAATGCAGAGGACTTGTTGTGAACTACAATTATCTGTGGGATAGTCATGTTGGGCGCACTTGGCACACGTTATTTGGCCCCGACACGAGTTAGTACCATGCCCGAACCGCTGGCACTTGAAACAGCGCCGGGTTCGGGATGTACGCTCGGACCGGAGCACCGGATAAAACCGGCATTGATGTGGTCAGGAAGAGTGGAACGGTCAAAAGTCAAGATGATATGTTTAGTTGGTACTATCTTATCGTCTCTTCTAATGGTGATGCGCTTGACTGCTGTCACATCTTGCCTTTTAAAGCCTTGAAGAAGATCGGCATCGGACTTATTTGCAAGATCTGGCTCCGAGATCACGCCCTGAGAGCTGTTGAGGCTGCGGTGGGGCGTGACCTTGATGTCAAGATCGGCAATACGGGTCTGCTTCAAGAGTTTTGTGGCCTGCTGCTGACTATGTACCTCGACCAAGATTTCACCGGTACTTTGTTTGTTAGCTTTATAGGATTCACCTATAACACTTTCCACAAACTTCGAAAGCAAGAACACTGACTGCGAAGCAATAGGCCTGGCTTGTTCAAGAGATTCAATTATCAAGAAATGGGGGTAGTTATCAGGTTTTCGAATTGTTGTCATCGTTAGAAGGGCTGGATAGGATACTTCGGTGCGACCCCTTTTAGGGGGCCGATCATTGGGTTTGGGAAATTTTGAAAAACCATACAGCATGTATAAAACAGGGAACGGGGGTACTTTCTTCGCTCGGTTTACCCTGTTGCCGAGAGAGGTCACGGAGCTTCCTGCCTGGTAAACAGACAGGGAGCCCATCCGCCGGAGCTTTATCTGGGCTCCGACGGCCACCGTGCCCGCATGAACCGGCAACCGGTCATGAGCGGGGGCTTAGAAGTGAAAGACATCGTGAAAAACGACACATGGAAAGCCCTTTAAGCTTAATAAGTAATACTGGCTCTCGCCGGCCTTCCCAGAGGGCAAGTAGCCGTTCATCCGGGTGGAATTCGCAGCTACCCAAAGAGGTGAAACTGCATGCGAAACTGCGGCGACAGCTGCTTTATGTTCTTTCTGCGGCCATTCGCGCTGCTGTTCGGTGCGACATTTCCTGAATTCCAGCTCTTCTTCCTCGAAACGAACGACGTGCGTTCATCCCTTGGCAAGCCTGGAAGTCCTGGAGCTTTATTCTAGAGGACAAACTTGAGGCTGTCCGTTTCCCTCCCTCGTCGTAGGCATCTTCCTGTTTGTGTAACACACCAACCCAGATTCAAACCGCTCGATTACGGAGGACAGCAGGCAGGCCCCATTAGATGAACAGACTTAGACGTTGCAACGTGTCACCAGCCCACCGGGCATGTTACCGGTAACGGCACGAATCCCAGCTGCGCGCACACCCACTCCTTCCATCCCCAACCCGTGCGCGCATAACCCAGCAACGGGTCGCGGGCGCATGATTAGGGGTGAGATACAGCGGCGAAAATGTTGCTTGGAAAGCCTTTCAAGCTGAAGAATAATTGTGGACTCACGCTGGCGTTCAAATCAAGCAAGTTGCTCTTCACCCGGGACGAATTTGCAGCTGCTAGGCGATGTGGAATTATATGCGGCGCCGGCTTTCGGTAGTTCTCACGCCCAGTCGGGCTTCTGGTGATTATCCGCAATCATCTGACTCGGGCGCTAGCGCCGTTGTCAGCCGATGGCGCAACTTGTAAAAGAGGCACTGGTGGGGGCAGCCAAAGTACTATGTGAAAGAGGGGTCGGCGGTTGCGAAGAGGAGCCCTGTAGCGGCGCTGAGTGAAACGGATTCCCCGGTAAGAACATGGAGGGGGATGCGGGGTGGGGGGGGTAAACACATACTGCTTCCCAGTAAAACCACAAGGAAATCCTCAAAAAAACAAACACCGCCCCCCCTCCACACACATACACACAGGCACAGCCGAACATTACCTCGGCAAGCTGCGCAACACCTCGCACTAAACACTAAACCCAAGCTCACAAACACGAACATCTCGCGCTTCAGAGGCGCACAAACGCAATCTAACGAACGCTTCCCACTATAGAACGTCCCGAGCTTTTTCATCTTATTCGGGTGCAGACTTTTTTGCACCCTGATTTGTTAACAGAAACGACTAATACGCAGAATCCTAGCCGCAACCAACGCCGCAATGTAGCAAAAATACCAGTTATTTGTTTTATTGGGAACATTTTTGGCTTTCCGACTGATCAGCTACACAACTGAGCTTTTAGTGGGCCTGTTATATCAGGCTGTTTCAAACGGAACTGAGTTTTTTCTAGAATCTGGCCGCCACGATTTATGCCACTTTTGTGCGATACTTTATCTGATAAATGCCTTTTGCACATTTCTCTCTCTTTTCCTAGGTGTTCCAGCATTCTTGGCACGTGTCGGCGCCGTGCTTCAAATTTCCAGACAGCTACAGAGTTTCAGCCCAGATTAAATGGACGATTGCGGATCATGAGCAGCGGCGATGCTTGCGGCACGTTTTCTAAAATGATCGTCTTTTTGACCTTTTAGGCCGGCCTGCCTCTAAGAGCCACCAAGGCGAAAGCGGGGTTAACGTCAGCTCTGTGACAGCTCACCAACTCGAGACGAGTCACGACACCCAAACATACGACGACCAAGGCGGGCAAGGCAAAGAAATCCCGGCGACAGGGGCAAACGTGTCCGGCAATATCTTCCTTTTCCAGACATGTCAAGGAGAAGACTTCGTGTGACGAAAGTATTGTTGTACAGTAGAAGCACAAGGCAATGTGCACTTGGAGTTACCCGGTTGCAATTTTGTTTTGTGTCGAAGCTTCTTAACTCTGTCGTTACTCAATAACGATATGTTCTTGCTACTCATTGTTTATCAGCTTTTACATGTCAAGAAGGCGGTAAAGCTATATTTTGTGCATTTTGTTTGTTCTTCTCGCTTTGTGACTATAAGGAGTCATCGATCCTCGTCAACCCCTAAAATAGAACTTGTATTTACGGCTATAAGTTCCAGTATCTCTGAAGTCACAAAACATTTTCACCGTGAAACAGTGGAAGAGAAGACAGAAGTGGGGTTATCCTTCAGTATAACATGTTCTGCGTATATTTGTCGTTGTGAGCATAGGAGCATCTCATATCACCCTTGCTTGTATTCCATAGCCATGTGGTTGATGCGCAGAAACCTGCAGTATTTATCGCCGAGCGCAGTTTTAGGACCAAAGCCACATATGGGCTGGTGCTGTTGCCGTCTCCTGTCATCGTCGTCGTAATCGTCGTTCATGTAATCACGGTACTAAATCACCGGAAAACACCGGGACTCTCCTTTAAGCCTCTCACTGGAGCGGTTTGCAACGCATAGTAACAAGCACCGGGACACACGTTTGCGCTTCGCACTAGAGGGCTTCGAGCTTCAAAGACAGGAGACTTTTACAGGAAAGCTGTATACCTCTATCCCCCAACGGTTTCATCTCCGTTGGCAAAACGCCAAGGCGCCAAGAATACACTTATGCAGTGCATGCTTTGCCCCTCCCCAGGTTTTGCGTTAGGGGAGATGGCCCGGTATTTTTACGTGCCTTTTTGAAACAAATGTACCACTGGCTGTACTAAGTAAAAATACTTCTTAATATTTTATTTCAAATTGAATTTGGTATGTCTTCAACAACAGCAGGGCGGCCATTTCCAACCGTAGTATCTGTGATGAGACTCTGTTTCTATCTTCTGTTTTCTCACGATTTGAAAAACACTGGTCGCTGGGCAGTAAGATATTCATAGCCCCATTTTAGTTTCGCGCTTCATCACATTACCGTCCGGATTATTGCAGCTTCTGCAGCAACGGCAATAAATTTGTAGTGGTGCCTGATTAGAAATCGAGATAGTGAAGATTGATTTCGCCCCAAAACAAGGAGAACCCCAGCAAATATTCTTATGCCTTTGAGCGCCCATACTTAAAGTTACTTTACAATATAGTTTCCTATCCAAGGATGACGCAGGTTTTGTTCAAGGACAAACGTTTATTGGAGCGAACTTGTCTTCCGAAAAAAAGTCAAAGAAAGTTCAAGTGGCGTCCATGCAATCAGCCAAGTGACGTGCGCAAACTGTCGCCGGCGATTCGAATGCCGCAATGCCTGCCCTGCGAGCATTTATCTATCCGTAATAAAAGACACTAAAGAGTGGAAACAAGCTTGGTATGCATGTATCTATGGATTACGGTGCCGAGAATCTAAATGCACAATTCTCTCTACCAGAAGCAGTTTAATAAAGCATAATACGCCAGAAACATGAAAGTAGGGACCGACGACCCGCACGCATTTGGATACTGCGTTTTGCGAATTCAGAAATGTTGTGAACGGCTAGATTACATCAGAGAAGAATCCATGAATGTGTTCCTCAAATTAACGATGCCTATATGGTCGAGCACGATAAATAATCGTAAATAAAAGCTGTGCGTGACCTGATCTTAAAAATAGACTACAGTTTTTACACATTAGGATACTGTTGCGGGAAGGGTGCGGGAAGCAAGTGCGTATTTCAAACGTCGTGTGAGCGAAGAATATATGAGATGGACGTGATCGCCAGACGAGGTTAAATGAAGGCTCCCGCTTGAGCGACGCCTAGCCGGGCAGCCACGCTTGCATGATATGTGAAATGGCGCTTGTCGCTCCTTCGCTCGCGGTCGGCGTGACGCGGTCTGCGTGTCCGGTGAATGCTTCCACACCAGCCGCTGGAGCGGTGAAAAGAATTTGTGGCTGCGTCGGTGACAAAGAATAGAAATGGACAGCCTCCTCGGTCAAAAAAACTTTCTCGGGGATCGGCCATGGTGTTTCCAGGCTGAGAGCGCCTAGAGCCAACCGCTTATGTTCTATATCGTCTGGGTGCCTCGCTCCTACTATGTGACGCGATGTCTACGCCAAGAAAAAGTAAAAGGGAACCGGGAAAGAGAAATGCCTTCTTTACGGATTGCTCAGGAAATAACGCATCCCTGCTCATTGGACAAAACATGAGGGCGCTACAAAACATACAATCTTTCACTTAAAACAAAACTTCATTCAGCCTTCAGTGTACCTTTATTGCTTCAAGAACCATTGAATCAGAACTAGAACATAGGTGATCACAGCCTGCCGGCATGCAAAAGTAACAGATTGAAAGGCACGCTTCACTTTTAATTTAGACAAGACAGCTGGGAGGGGCCAGACGCTGGCGACAACACAAAAGTAAACAAAACAGATTGCGGGGTTCGCGCTATTACCCCCGTATAAAAGGGTATGACCCGATTCTAAAATAAAACGGCAGTCCAATCAAAAATCACTCCGTCTTCTTGCGTCGTAATTAGGTGGACAACATCGGGAGGGCCACGGCCCTCCGCAACGTACCAGAGTCACCGTCGAGGACAACTTCATAAATGAGATGGCCAACACGTCAAATTTGTTATGGTCCAAAATACCGCCTCAGAAGCTTCTCACTTAGTTTGCGTAATCGAATAGGAGTCCAAGCCCACACATGATCACCTGGTTGATAGTGGGCGTGCGGGCGTCGGAGGTTTTAGCATCCAACATCCACTAGCTGCTGGTCCCTAGTAGGTACGACTCTCCCCTCTAGACCATCATGAAGACAAGGTCACTCTACCGCACGACCTGCATGCTAAGCTATACCGAGAAATATGCACCCAAGCTTTCACACTGAAAGCCGTTCACGAAGCCCCCAAGCATTACATCGGCATTACAGGGACAAAACTATCGTCCACTGAGTCCACGCAGCGAAACAAAGACCTCATTATGCCTTCACAATAGCCTCCAACTGTACTTCTAATCGAGTTGAATGAAACTTCTTGACATTTCGCACTACCAACCCAGCCACGGCAGAAAAGGCGCAATAGCATTAGCGATAACGCAAAAGCCAACCCCCTCTACAATCATGAGCGATTCCTAAACGGCATTTCGAAAATTCGCTTCGGACTTGATTACGCCTCAGGCACTCAAAATTCTCCAACAGGAACCCCGAACGTCCAACTTAGAAATCATCTTGGATCCTGCGCACTCTGTCCCTGGGAGAATTAAAATTGCCCACAGTATATGGCTCGAGAACCCACCCACCGAGCCGGTGCTAGCTAGTTCCCTTACCTTGGCGACAGATCCGCTAGACATCAAACGTCCACGTACAATGAAATTGCTGCAGATTTCCGCCTCTCTCACCGTGTGGACCCCCCCGCACACACGCAACTGACCATCCAGCAAAAACAGGCGGCGTCTTCTACAGGCGAATACCTCTCTCAATACCGAAAATGACGTTTGATTCATCCAGAGAAATACCATTCACCCAACTTTACTGCCTGCCATGTCCCTCGACACCTTTCAGCACCGTATGTGGGGATGCCCGAGAGGTCCATACCAAAGTATTAACATATCTGAGCAGTCGGAGGACACGTTTGGGCTGCCACAGACCAGGAGACCCGAGCTTCGCTGGTTGTCAGGGGGGCCGCGGCTGTCCGCCGCAGATGGCGGTCACCATTGCGAACTAGAGCAGTGGTCAACAATAAATAATTTCTTCTTCTGTTCCGCGATACGAGTGTCTTTTGTTGCTTTTCTCCTCACGAACCACCGCTACGAGCCACCGCCAAGCTGGGATTATATGCTCACTCTCTCCTGAAGTTTGGACGCAGTTATGAGCGTGCCGTTCTTTCCCTAAATTTTCTTGAACGTCTATGACCCATCAATGCTTCCCGGTGAGGAAAGCCCAAAAACGGGATACAGCGTCGACCACTAATGAGAGCCTGAGAGCTGCTTGCTTAGGAGCGCTAAGCACACTGTTTATGTATGAGTGCGGCCATGCCTCGTAAACGGCGGATGCATTCAAAAGTGTCCTCACACCTCCTGGAAACCCGTGTTTATTACACGTTCCTCTCATAAAATAGGAACGAAAGCTCGTTCCTCGTTTCCTTCCCAATTTTGAAAATAGTTCCCGTTAAAAGTTCCTCTAATGAGAAAGGAACGCGTTCCAGTTACACTTCGAACATTGGTAGACGTGTCGCTACATTAACATTGTGTTGACTTTAGGGGCGAAGCCCTTAGGGGCTCGGGCTGTCGGCGTCTCATGTCGTCTTATGTAATCACGGTACTAAAACTCCGGGACATTCGATTCTTTCAAAACGCCCTCGCGCTAGAACGTTTCGTGCTTCAAAGGCACGATGCTTATACGCAAAGGTGTGTCCTCTACTCTACTTCCACGGTTCCATCTCGGAGGCGAAAACGACAAGGCGCCAAGAATGCGCTCATACACTGGATGCCTAGCCCCTTTTTAGGTCTCATGTTAATTGAGTGGCCCGGGTCCTTTTTAAAATTAATACATGTTTGTTAGATATTCCTGATGCAAAAATATAGTGAGAAATTAAGCACTCACATCGAACTACGTATATTAAACAAAACAATAAAACAACTGGCAACAGATAATCTGGAGATAAAAAGAATGCAACGAAGTTTCTGCCTGAGAACATTTTCATGGTCACTGGATATCTTCCCGACATGTCAGACTGCAATGTCCGCATTGTTTATTACAAGTGCAACACAAGTGGCGCCTTCTACTTGGGTCTTCAAATCCGCAGGCCAGATACTGCGAGTCAGATGTGGAATATAAAGTTGCTTACATTGCACGAGACACTAATGTCTTCCACAAAAAAAGGAACAATACATAGTCGTTCGCAACTTAGAGAGGGGCCTTTTCTTTCACTTTGAAGAATTGCATCTCGGTAGGGGTGTTCGACAGGTGAACCCGTTCTTATCGTCGACATTTAGTTGCCAATGTTGAAGAGCCGGTTCCACCAAAGCTCTTGAGAGTACAGCCGTGTCGCACTTGAGTATACGTCTGTCGTCAGTCCCTGAGGCTCAGGAGGCCACCTCCGCATTCGCTTCAATAGGCGTGTGCTATCATGCAGACCACGCTCATCCACGTACAGTGGTTGTTTTGTGCAGATTTTGTTTGACTTGCCGTTTAAAACACTGCCCTGATTTCCGTGCGCAAAACTTTGGGGCCGCCGCGGTTGTCTCCCCTAAATTCTGGAACGCGCGGCATCGAGCCAGGTGCGCCAACAGCAAAATTAGAGTGTTACCCTCCCCGATTGATAATTCATGTTCGCCTTTTTGTCGCAGCCTTATGTGCTGTAACTTTATACTTTTCACTTAGCCAGAATTAAACAATCTAAGTTTTGCTTCCGGCTTCTCGACGTCGCGACGGAGGAACTCTGCGCAGTGCTGCAGCCACCAGCTACTCTATCTACGCGGCTCGACATCGCCGTCGGTGCCTAACTGACGCCCTGGTCGGAAGCTGTCCGTAACAATACATCACAGTCCGCCGCACTGCTATAATGTGAACGAATGGGGCGCAAGAACATGACAGCAAAATTCGAAAAACCAATCGTCCAAGCAATACCTGGCATACCACGAAATCAGTAAGTCCGCTTTGTGCGTGAGACAGTGTACGGCGGGCGCGTTAGAGCAGAATCCGCAGGCTGAGAACTTAACGCCTTCTTTTTACACACGGCGGAGCCCAAGCGCTGGTGACCCAGGTGTCCCTAGACACACAGCAGAAGATGTCGCGTACGGCCCCTTTCGCTGGCTTCGGTTGCCTGTACTGTAGCAAAACATGTGTGCAAGGAAACACGGTTCAGCCACATTTTCTTCCTGCTCGGACTTTAGCGTTCCACCTCTTATGTACTAAAACAACAGGTTCGGGGCAAATGGGGCGCCGAAGCGCCTGTCTCATTAGCATCTGCGGCCGCCGTAGCGACGACAAGGCCACGCGCACCCGGTGCACCCTGCCCGGCAGGCTCAGCCCGCTGCAGGGTTATTCTTCTACCTTTGACCTTCGAGGAAGCCCGTTCACGGAAGGGCGGCCAAATTTGGACAGCTTATAGGAAAGAGACACAACTAGCAGCCTGTGCTTTTGTACTAGCGTCAGTGCCCTAAAGCCATGGCATCAAAAACAGCCAGCTCCTAGCGCTTGAACGTCTACAGAAGGAACGCCGTTTCCCTCTGCCGTTCCTGCGTAAACGTAACAAGTTACCGTTACAGTTCCGCCCACTCTTAATGGAACGGTGGCGTTCTCCGTTCCTCCCGAAATGAACTAGTTGCAGCCGCACCCGCCGCGGTGGCTCAGTGGCTAAGGCGTTGCGCTGCTGAGCACGAGGTCGCGGGTTCGATTCCCGGCCGCGGCGGCCGCTTTTCTGATGGAGGCGAAAAGCAAAACGCCCGTGTGTACGAGATTTCGGCGCACGATAAAGATCCCCAGGTGGTTAAAATTAATCCGGAGCCCTCCACTACGGCGCGCCTCATCGCCTGCGTTGCGTCGGCGCGTTAAACCCTACAATCAATCAAATCAACTTGTTGCAGCAACGCCGTTCCTTGGAACGCCGTTTCGTACAACACTGCTGAAGACTCAATATTTTATGACGTATATGCCGGCCTAATCACATGCATACGTACAAGGCCTCGAAGTGGGAGCTGGCACGTGTTGGCAGACGATGCTCTTTACGCCCCAGGCTTCTTGTCTAACCGTTGCTAGAAGCTACTGCCAGTCCGGCTCGAGAACGTGTTTATTTTTGAGCCGTACAAAAGGACGGATATGACTATGTGATAAGTAAGCTTTCTATCCTTGTAGGGCGACAAAATGGGGAGGGGCGTGAACGGGATAAAACGCGAGTATACCGGACAAGGGTGGCCGCATTGCACATTTGTTTCTATTCGGCTTGTCTCTCACGTGCTGCAACACGAGTATTCAAGAAGCTTTATTCCAAACCTTTGAATTAAATTCTCACGCAGATTTGTAGTTGTAGCAAACGCATGTTAGCGTGCGCCCATCACTTCCTCGACGTGAGCTGTTTGGATGCGCGGTTGGTGCGGTTCGTATGAAGTCACTCTTACTAGATACGAAGACCCTTTTTGTCGGAATGCATGGTTTCAAAGGCCTGCCCTTCATCGAGGCCACTTCTTTATGTGCTACTGCAAAATTCCCAAAACAAAATAACTGAGACCTTTATCGGACAAAAAAATAAAACTGCTGCAAACTCTGCGTCATGTCGTCTGGTATAGCTACCGCCGAGTCAAAAAAGAGGGGTAGTATTTGAGGCCTCCAAAAAAAAAATTGGCTCCAAACCACGATGTGAAGGTGGTTGGAAAGCAAAGCTGCAAATGAAGCCCATAACAACTCTACATGCAATGTCACTTGAATTCACACATGTGGCTCTAAAAAGAGTGAAACCAGAGATTCTGCCAGCCGTTATCTGGAATTCGCGGACGCGCCGTCACGAACGCAGGAGCGTCTTGACGGCCAGGCTCGAGCAGCGGTCGCCGCCGCTGCAGCCCGAGCGGGCGTCAGAAGAAAGAAAACGGAGAGGAGCGTGTTTCGAAGGGTGAGACAGCGGAACCTAGCCATCCTGATATGCTAGCTTGGGGCTACTCCACCGCGCGACACAGGCGTATACACCGAAACAATCCGGCATGTGAGTTTAGTGATTCCCATTTATACAGATTTAAACTGAATTGTTTCATAAGCTTGAACACTGGGACAAAGGTGACGGAAATTTTAAACTCGCTTATTATGACAACCAGTTTCTCCCTTCGTCTTTTGCAATACCTGTTAAAACACGACCGAATTGGTATTCGCCGTTCCAATCGCGACAAGCAGTGCGCAAAAGGTAGCGTTTCTCTAGCGGCCAGATATCTGTATGCTGTATCTACATTTTGTTTTCCCGTTCTGTAAACCAATCCTTAACGTATATTTGCCGCACGACCACTTCATTCCGTCGGGTCCGGCTTATCCAGGAGGTGCTGTCAAGCCCTACGAAGTAAGCGCGCAATAGACGCGAAGCTGCCCCTAAACTGGGCCAGCACCGTCGCTAAAGCAGACAACAAGCCGACGGAAGGGTCCCACCGACGCGGCCGCCGGGCGGATCACTGAGAACGCTGGGTAATAACGCCCTATCCCCGCGCCATATACACTGTGCTCCGTGAGTGAAAAACACCCTCCGCATCCCCAGCCGTGTTGGGAGTTTCTTGTTCCGCACGCTACGAAAGAACCTTTGGCTGATAGGGAGTTTCTTGTTCCGCACGCTACGAAAGAACCTTTGGCTGATAGAGGTAGAAAGCTTTGCTTTAAAAGACGAAGTGCACACGATGTAACAGCAGATGCGGCAGTCTGACGCCCCCGCTGAACTGCGAGGGGCCGGCGATGGGCCTAAAATAAAGCTTCGAGACACGTAAAATACGTTCCACTGGCTTGGCCTGTGGGTGTGCTTAAAGTTAACCTTACCTAACATTATCACCCTCGAAAGAGAAAAAACAAACCATGCTTCGCTTTGAAGGGTATTATAGAATGAGAAGGATGGCCGTTGTGACAAGCGCACGTTCGAAACCTATACCAACTTGCCGCGACGGAATACTCACGTGTGAACGCAAGGTTATAGGCCAATGATACAGACAGCTGATGCCAGAACAGGCTCACGGCCGGTTTCTAATTTCAAAGAGAGCCTAATCACTCGCAGCAGCATACAGCGTACTTCAATCCAGCTGTAATATTTTTTCTAACAAAATGTTTAGGAAGTGCACCGCTACCATCGAAGGCATCTTTTTTTCTCATTTAAAGTTAAGCGTATAACAACAAAGTTTATGTCTTTGAAAAAAACTGCATGTTTTCTGCAAGAGACGCATAATGTTTATGTCGTTTTTCTTCACATAGCGGAAGTAAGCCGTCGCTCAGCCTCAGAGCAGTGTGCTTTGGAATGAATGTTTTTAGAGAAGCCAAAGTTTGTTAAGTTGAAAATCAGTTATTTGGGGCCGAATAATAGCAAATCCTCTGTTTCCGAAAACACAGTGTGAGGAATGGTATGTCCTAAATCGCTTTAAAGTCACTTTTGCACGTAGCCCCGCAAAATAAAGGAATTGAGATAGCAAAACACATATTTCCTACCAAGGAGTTCCCCTTGAATCGTAATACCAGGGCAGAATAAGCGAAAAGGCGGGTGGCGAATGATCGATTGGTGAGCGTTCTTTTTTTTAAGAGGTTATTGCTTTCCGCGCAGTTTCCGAGCCAGGGAAGAAGGCAGCCTTCTGAGTTCTATGACTGCGGACAAAAGTGAACTAAAACATAGATGACGGTCAGGGAACAAAGAGCGCGACTTTTCGGCGTGTCCAAGGAGCTGTCGTCATCATTTGTCACATCGCCACTTTTCTTGGCACCATTGCAGGAGCTCCCGTAACGACGCTGGTCGCTGCACCTAATGGTCAGCTTTCCCGTCAGTGAACATTGATGTCTTCTTTTCGAAACAATAGTTTCCCTACGAAGCCGTAAGGGCACACAAGCTTTTCTGGCATTAACCGAAGAAATATGTCTCGCTTACTTTGAAATGGTCAGTGTTTATTTTATTTCTATCGACTGTATGTTTCTTACAGCAAGGAGATCAAGTGTCCACTAGGCTTCTGAACTGGCTGCTGGTGAATTGGACATTTTTCGACCAGATACGAGGAGGAAATATCTGATTCATTAGCCGTAAAATTCGTTCAGGCAGTTCAAGATGAATCTATTCTCTTACCGTTGTTAACTCTTCAATTCTTCGCAAGCGTCTTTTGTTTTGCAGTCCATGAGCGATTCGTAACAATGTGCAAGTCGAGGTTCGTGTCTACACAATTATATTAGAAAATGAATTGAAAATAGCTGCTTGATATAAATGGGGTGTGGCTAATCTAAACGCTTTAGCTGTGTCTAGTAAAGAAAAGATTTCTCCTCACTCGTCCCTTTAGTGGTGTAGAAAAAAAGTGAAAGAGAGTATAGCAACAATGGGTTTACGTTGATATTCCGCAACAGGGGTAATCTGACGTCTTGTTATTGTTATATAATGAAGGCCAAAAACTTTGCGGTCTCTGAAGAAATAGCTTCATTCCAGCACGTAACCTCTTTCGCCTGGTTGATTATTATTCATTAGTTCTTATCGTAAAGACACCTAGAACTTGCTCATGATATTTTTGCTTCAGATTACTTCGGAAATGTTTTGTTTTCTGGAATTACCCCTGTGCTGAAATATTTGTTGATTCCTTCTCCTCGGTTGTACTGCTTTTCTCGCAAGCTTGTTTGTCGGCTCAAACAAGTAGGCTTACTTGTATCAACGAAAAAAGAAAACGACTGGTTATTGTTATTGACCGTATAATCTATGTTGCCCCAGTTTTCCGAAACAACACTTTGTTTTAAATGTTTGTTGCAACTGTTTCGCAGAACCTAAACTTTCTGTTTCTTTCTGCTTGCTTCTATATGTTTGCTTTTAGAACGTCGGCTTTATGAGCAGCAGTACTTACGAGTAAATTGCGGTTTTTTTCTAGCTCGTAAACGCGCAATTTCTTCAAGAACGCTGACGACCATGAAGATGTTGAAGACTGGTAAAGGTACTCCAGCGGAGCGAAAAAGTGTGGTTCCAGTTTAGGTGTGGAGCCCCTTGACTGGGCGTAAACGTAATATTTTTCCACACACCTCGCCGGTCTCGAGAAAACTCGGCACAGAAGCAAGTGAACAGTAGCTTTTTCTACTCGTGGAAGGATGCGGTATCACAAGAAATGGAGAGCTTTAGCTTTGCAGCAGTTTTTTCAGATTTAGGAAATTTTTATGTTCACTAGAGCCAGCATTGAATTAAGAATCTAGTGCAGGCCATTTATTCCCTCTTTCCTTATATTCCGCTGGCAACGCATACGTTTTCGTTTGGTGGTCCTCTACTTTGCTTATTGATTTTAATTAGCATATTTAACTCGGTAAAATGGCTTTGCGTCCACACAAATACACTTGCCAATTAAAATCCCTTGCGAGCAAGAAGACTGAACGTTCTAGCCCCTAATGAAATACAGATTACTACTTGTAATTCATGAATTTAAACTCTTTCGAAACCTAAAAAAAATAAAACACTAGTTTGAAGGGAACACGAAGACTAAACTAAAGTTCGGTTCGTTCGAGAGATTGCAAGGTTAAAGCACAGACACCAATTTTAGCTACAACTTCACTGAAATAGGCTACGTTTTGATTGATGCTGGGTTTTGACGCGCATAGCCTGCACAGGCAATGAGGCGGGCCGTAGCGGAGGCCTCTCGATTGAACTTGACCACCTGGAGATCTTTAGCGTGCGCCAAAAACTCGGCAATTTGAGTTTTTGAATTGCCGCTACTCACTACCCTCGCTACTCACTATGTTTCACAGTTCGAACCAACTGGCCCACATTTACGCATTGGCTAGCGCTAGTTCTGTGTGGTCTCTACTTTTGTCCCGTCCTTAGCGCGCTACTTAACCATGTTTCACAGTTCGGACACACGAGCGTTTTTTCTTTTCGCTTCCACCAGAAAACCAGCTGCCGCTGCCAGGAATCGAACCCACGTCCTTGGGATCGGCAGCACAACGCCTTATATGCTAAGTATGGAGAAAAGGAGACATCCTCGCTACACACTCGCTACTTTTTCCCCGTAAACTGATGACGTATTATGCGGAGCTTGTTGCGATTGGGTGAGGCCGATGAAATGGGTCAAATTAAACAGGGATTACGAGCTTGCAGAACAAAATATATAGCTTAAACGCAGTGCAGACGCTTTTTGTAGGCGTAAAAATGGTGGGTGAAAAAATTGACGTTACGAACGAACCAGTCAACGACGAAGCAGCACTCTGTACGGGGCTCACTATGCTGGCTGAAGCTGCACAGCTTCCGGGCGCGTTGCGCTTCTCTGCCACGACAATGGGCAACTGGCATTAGCGACATCGCCACTTACTTGAGCTTTTTTCTCGAGAGTACCCAATCTTGCACTAGCGATTATTGTCAACCATACCAAAAGTAAGTCGAATATAAATTAGGTCAAAAGCAGATCAAGTGCGGACACCTGATCTCGAGCCGTATCGTCGCACCATCTGTGAAGGCGAAGAGTAACCAAGTTAACACAAAACACTGTTTTGTCGTTTGCACCAGCCGTAGTCAACATACTAACTTTTGGTTTGGATACGTTCCCTGAAGAAATCATCGCTGACTTCACGAAACACACGATTTAGCGAGGAAAGTTTAATTTTGCAATAAAATGTTTAATTTCTCAGTAAATAAAGCATTGTTTACTGCAGGACAAGTGCTTGGAGAACTATAAAACATCAACTCTTTTGGATAAAACGAACTTGTGTTATGTATTTACATGTATTTTTTTTATGGCTCCTGTGAGATTCTCTGCTCCATATAAATCCTTTGCGGGTGCGGGGTGGATCCAGCAAGAGAAATCTAAACGTGCCTAATTGACAATAAAGAGTAACAAGCGCTTGGAAGTCGTAGTTAGGATGGAATATATTTGTGTGGAGTCTTCGGGAAGCGCGGCGGAGATGGTGCCATTGTTTCCTAAAGTAGCAAAACACTTTTCCCTGGTCGTCCAGGCCATGCACAAGGTCGGAAACGAAGGCAAGTAGCAATGAGAGCACAGCTTTGTTTCCTAAGACAGCTACTACACAGCCGATGCAAGTCGTTTGCCGAACGAAATGATTTCGGAAGGTATTAACCAAAAGGATAAGTTGACTTGGGAGGTAAGAAATGCGTAGGAGAAGAAATTGGGCGTTGCAAAAAGAATAAATATAGAATATTCAGTTCGAACAGAAACGGGGAAGATTTCTCTGTAGGATTTCAGGCCTGGGCTCCAGAATGTGATTTGTGCACTCATGCTAAGCACATCCCCCACTTTTCGTTCTAGCTAACGCAAAATGAACCTATGAATGCGTTGTTTCTTTGGATTCTGAAATGTGGGATAGCGAAATGCACTAAAGCCTACAGGATTAATGCGTACATCTAATTTACGTCAGGCTGGATATCTTTGGGAGAGGCTTCTACAGCTGCTCATTATGAAAGCACGCTCACGCAAACAGGGTGTATGCAGGGCTCGAAGGACGATTTTCAAAGCCTTTTCATCGCAGTAACTGGGTGAAAAGTGAAATAGAGAAGAGGTGAAGCAATGCCGGACATGACTACGAGAGAACACACGGCACCGGGTGAGAGCGAACTAGGCGGAGGATACGCAGCGGCACTGTCGATACCGCGTCCTGATTCCCCGCAGAAACAGCGTGATACCTATAACTAAAACCCCTCTATAGTGTCACGTGGCCGCGCTCGGAGATTTGGTGCCTAAGAGGCGCTGCAGCGACAGCACGTGGTGAAAAGGGCTGGACGGTCATATTCGTTCGGCAATTGATCACTGGTGCTACCGCATCCACTACATCATAGCAGTGATTGTGTGCCCTAGATTCGTTTTTAAAGACCATAGTCTTTCTTGGGCTACTGAACGCAGAAATTTTGGTCTGTCTCTACGTCTGTCTGTCTGTGACTCGATTCAGCCACACGGTCAAAGTGAAACCACATCTGCGCAATAGTCTTATATACTCACTGCCAAGTCTAAACGTCTAAGTCCGGTTTTAATTCATACTTGTCAACATTGTTGAACAAGAAACTCGCCATTACGCAAATATAAGGCAGAAAATCAACACATGACTGATAATTGCAGTGTTCGTTTATTAAAAATTCACGCATGCTCGGTTTTTGAGAGAGCAAATGAAATACTACATCAACTGCGGAAAACCGTCGCCCACTGTAGGCAGCGCTACCTCACGGCATTTAAAAAAATCAAACGCCACAAGCAACAAAAGGTTCCACTAGATAGGTTTCACGTTCCACTTGGAACGCTCGTGGAGAAGGGCAACGAGGTTCTATAAACGTTTTAGTAGGGAGCCTCGATTCACGCGAGTCTCCGCCGTACTGCAGCGCTGGCATCGAGGAACCCGTCCTGTAGCAGTGAAACGCGGTAAATTTAAAGGGACTTGAGCAAACCTGTAGTGTGTTTAGCTAGTGTGTAGCGCAGCGGAAGAGGAACAGCATAAGAGGTGACCGGGAAATCAAAAGGAGGCGTTCAAAAACGCTATCTTCTTTTGTCGACATTTGCAACGAAAGGAGCAGATACGCGGCCAATTTTTTTTTGTCTGTGACTTTTTTCTACCACCATGAACGATCGCAAAATCATTTCCTGCTCTTGCGCATGTTGAATGTAACGAGGGCCTTTATTTTCGCTCGGGGATTCAAACTGCGGCCTTTACGTTACATTGTAGCCGTGTGGGTAGGCGATAGATGGTCTTTCTTCCTCCGGAGTTCATTTATTATTGCGTAGCAGTTTTTGCCGAGTACCCCAACAGCCAGGACCGTGTAACGCCCTGTATAAGCAGAAGAATGCAGATATCACGGACGTTACACCTGTAATCGCTATAATAGCGTAAATGGAGATACATGGTTGAACGAATTTTGCGGAAATAAGGAATAAGAAATATATAAAAATAAGAGAAATTGCAAAGGGTATGAAGCATGGCATTTCCACGATTAGGAATATTTCGCAAAATTTCGAACTGTAATAGTTAGAATAAACCAAATGGAGATGATTGGTCGAGCAAACTTTTCAAAAACCAAACAAATGTGAAAAATATAAAAGAATTACGGAAAAATCGCCAACCGTGTAACGCCTTGCATTTGCACACTAATGGAGATTTCGCGAAAGTTTCGACTGTAATCATTATAATAGCGTAAATGGATATAATTGCTTGAACAAAATTTTGAAAAAGTACAAAATAGAAAAAATATAAAAAAATTGCGGAAAATGGTAGACCATATAATTTCCTGGATATCGACAATAACGCGGATTTCGCGGAATTACCCCGTGTAGTCATGGCAGCGTAAATATAGTTAATTGGACGAACAAAATTTTGAAAAACAAAAAAAAGGAAATATACGAATAAACCTCGTAAACTAGCGAACAGTGTCACTCCCTGCACTTCCAAAATAATGCAAATTTTGTGAAAGTTCCAAATGTAATCGTTATGATAGCGTAGAGTAAGATAATTGGTCATACAAAATTTTGAAGAAGTAAAAAAATAAGAAAAAAATACACAAAATGGCAACCCGCATAACGCTCTGCATTTCCACAATACTGCAGATTTCGCGAAAGACCCACCTGTAATCGTGATAATAGCGTAAATTGAGAAAATTTGTTAGAACAAAATCGAGAAAAGAACAAAAACCAGAAAAAATATAAAAAAATTACGAAAAATTGAGAACCCTGTAACGCCCTGCATACCCACAATAATGCATATTTCGCGAAAGTTCCACCTGCAGTCGTTCTAATAGCGTGAATGAAGGAAATTGGTCGGACAGGATTTAGGAAAACCAAAAAATGTGGCTGTAAAGAGCTCACACTCAAGACAAGCGTCATAGGAATGCCACGCATTAGCAGACAATTTTCTCAATTTCTGCAGACTTTTGTGTATCAATTTTTCTGTTTTCCGAAAAACCTATGAAGTCTGTATTTTTTTCTATAGCGATGTCTTTGGGTATCATATCAAGATTCCATAATAAGAGTTTTCAAGTGACGGCGACACACCTACCTCTGCACCTGCATGCTGAACGACAAATGTGGCTTCAGTTTCTGTCCGCTTGATTTCCTTCCATAAGGACACTCTTTACGCACTCGCTTGCCCCCCACAGCCGGCGGCACTCGTTGATCGCGGAAAATTTCGGTGCTCTTTAGCGTCGCGCTCACTGGCAACGGGTGCCTCGCGAGCGATAACACCACAATGCTTTATAATTCCGGAAAGAAAATGAATGGACGCCCCCTCACTGTTCACCGGTAGAATAAACTGCATATCGTTGGCTACACACTACCGTTTAGTCTTCAGCCGCGCCTCCTTCGAAGGCTGCCAATGTTGTACTTAACCTTACATCCAACTCAAACCCCCGAATATTTTTGCCTATTGACATTAAACCACTGCAATTAAACCACAATGCCCCCTAATTTCTTCCAATGCCCCCCTTCAGTGCGAGCAATCTGCTGATAAACCTGGCCTCTCAATCAAGACAAAAACGTTGGGTTATCCGATATACAGTGTTTGAAACGTGTGGTTTCTCTGAATTTGCTAACTTCCACAGTAATCTTAGGCCCTTCGTCACTTACACTAAGCCTAAAGACAGCTGTGATTTCAGATGAAAATAACAGCACTGATGGCAGGTATTAGCGTCACTGCCGTCTGCGTAAGCCATCCTGTTAATAGGCCATTGACCAATACAAAATCTCACCGGAGCATCCTTTCTTTTTGATGCTCGCAAATGTACCCGTTCTAGCCAGTCTCCTCTTTCTCCACCTGTGGCGACAATGC
This sequence comes from Haemaphysalis longicornis, assembly GCA_013339765.2. NCBI lineage: Eukaryota > Metazoa > Arthropoda > Arachnida > Ixodida > Ixodidae > Haemaphysalis > Haemaphysalis longicornis. The sequence goes on along the minus strand of JABSTR010000841.1, from coordinate 18,623 downwards.
TACGGAACGAAGGGGGAGGGAACCAGTTACGACAAACCGGTCTCGGAAGACAGGCTCCACCGTAACGTCACGTCGTTACGGTGGAGCCTGTCACGGTCCCTTCGCCGCGGCGTAACCCAGAGGCTTCGAAAGCCAAGCGGCTATGCCAGGATATACGTAGCAAGAGCTAAGGTTCAGCTGGTTGTTGTTAGCTTTCCTGGTTGTCTACGATTAGCTGGTTATCGCGCTTACTGCTGCTTACCATCTAATCGAAATCCAATCTACAACTAATCCAATTCCAATACAATTCCAATCCAATTTCAATCCAACCCAAAACCAATCCAATCCAATCCAAAACCAATCTAATCCAATTAAATTCAATCCAATGCACTTCAATTCTCGAGCTTGCGCAGCACGGCTCTCCAGGAGCTACGCGAAACTTGTGAACCTCCGCCAGTGTAGCCAATTCAATCAAATCCAATCCAACTAACGCTGTTGTTCGCGGCATACCCCAAAGGCTTCGAAAGCCAAGGGGTTTATACAGTCATAAGCGTTCAAAACCCGTGAAACACTGGCGCCTGTCATAGATCTTCTCGTTGTATAGCGCAAAGAAAACTATAGGTACATTTGAGAAAAAATAAACGTAATTAACCGGCAGCGCCCGCGTTCCTTCAGATGAGGACGCCGGTTGGGTAGGTTTTTACGATAGTAAACGCAAAATGCGGCAGTGCAACACCGGCACGTGCGGGGAGAAAAGCACTAAGAGAACAGAACTCCCACTGGCGCACTTTCAGGCAGTGGTGCGCGAGCACTGCGAAGCGGGAAATTTGAAATGCATAGGGTGGTAGCAGTAAGCGGATAACTGCGGTACAGCCCATTACGGCGAAACGCTGCTCTTCACTTCCGACAGCTTTCAAATTGAGTGCAACGGCTTTGATTTTTTCTTAACGGCATTTTTTGGTGAGGCCGCTTTGTAATGGGCTCGCGAGACGATCAGCGTCTTCATAGCGGGATGATACACCTGGCTAGGTTTGTGTGAAATGCTATGATACCTTCGAACTTGTACGCGCATGTTCAGGCCCGACTTGGACTGCATCCGTGGTGGGTGTACTCCCACATAAATTTGGCAACTGTGGCGTTAACCAAGACCACACCTGCCTTTTCGTGCGTAGGTTCCCGAAGGAGTAAACCCGACTGTTGGTCTGCTATAACCGATGTGGCATAGTTTCAATGCTGCAGATATTGGGATGAATAGATGTTCTAAAGCCTTTATGTTATAATTGCAGTCAGTTTATATTGTCGCTAGAAATGTTTTCCCGCCATTGGTTTCTGTATAATAAAAGGTCAACTTGAGAGAGGCTATATTTGTGGCGCACCGTAAGGATAGTTGGGCGTCTAGTACGAGATTTTGTAAACGCGCTGCCTATTTTGGGGACCAGACCACATAATAATGTTAAGCTGTTGTATCTGGTCCAGACCACTAGGTCACGTTTTCATTTGAACTACTGCTAGAAGGGCTCCGCTCGTTGGCTTCCATGGGGCAGTGCTAGAGTCTTGGGTTTCCGCGCTAGCGCTAGGGTTCGAGTCCCCGCAGTTGTGTAGTCTTTTGTCCCAAGTGAATTTATTGCTCTGACGTCTTGTAAGTGGAATCTACGCATTATTATTGGAAATAAGTGGGGTCTGGTATCTTTTCTCGAGGTTCTTGATCATTACTTTGGTTTTCTGCATATTAATTTTCAGGCCCATGGTTCTACTCTGTTCGTCCAGTGCGGAAAGCATGCTTTGGAATTGCCCCCCGAGTTACATAGCAAGGCCACGTCATCAGCAAATCTGAGGTACTGAGGTATTCTCCATTAACCCTTAGTCCCACATGTTCTCAATCCAACGTTCTGAACACTTCTGGTAAAAATGCTGTGAATAACATTGCAGAGATTGTCTCTCCTTGTCTGACGCTCTTCCTTATAGGTGTTTTATCGCTCTCCTTATGGAGGATGATGGTAGCTTTGGAGCCATTGCACATATCATCTAGTATTTTTACACATGCTCATCTACCCCCTGGTTTGCTGACTTTCTGATGATGTTGCTGATATGTTGCCTTGCTAAGTAACTCGGGGGACGAATTGAAACCATGCTTTCTGAACTGGACAAACAGAGTAAAACCATGTGCCTGAAATTTATTATTCAGAAAACAAAATAAAGATCAATAACCTCGAAACAGCACAGCAGTTTGGGATAGGGGCGAGGTAGGGGAAGTGGTAAGCGAATATATCTATTCAGGCCAAGTTGCGACCCCGGATCCCAACCATGAAACAGAGATAACTAGAAAGATCAGAATGGGGTGGAGTGCATACGGCAGACATTCTCAGATAATGAATAGCAGCCTACCATTGTCCCCGAAGAAGAAAGTGTATGACAGCTGCATCTTACCGGTAGTCACCTACGGGGCAGAAACCTGGAGGCTCACTAAGGGTGTTCAACTTAAATTGGGAACTACTCAGCGTGCAATGGAGCGGAAAATGATAGGTGTAGCATTAAGGGACAAGAAGAGAGCGGAGGGGGTCAGAGAACAAACACGTGTTAAGGACATATTAGTAGAAATTAAGAAGTAGAATAGGACATGGGCAGGGCGTGTAATGCGAAGGCAAGATAACCGTTGGTGATTAAGGGTAACACAGTGGATCCCTAGAGAAGGCCAGCGCAGGAGGGGGCGGCAGAAAGTTAGATGGGCGGATGAGATCAAGAAGTTTGCGGGGATAAATTGGTCACAGTTGGCACAGGATCGGGGTAACGGGAGAATAATGGCAGATGCCTTTGCCCTGCAGTGGGCGTAGAAAGGCTGGTGATGATGGTGGTGGTGATGATGATGATGATATCTTTTCAGTTCCTTTATATGAATAAAGATCACATATACCTCGGTACTGTTCGAAGAATAAACCTTAACATTACCTTGTGATCTGGTCCGCATAATAATGCCATGATCATCATCATGGACATAATAATGTCCATGATGATGATCATGAACATTATCCTGTGTTCATGATCATCATCATCCAGTGGTATACGCAAGTAGCCACTTCCTTTTTTAAAACGACCAAAGAACGTGATGGGTGGAGCAGTGTGCGGATAACGGCGCTAAAGCCCACTGTGGCGAATTACTTATCTGCACTTCCGACACCTTTAACATTAAGTGGAACGGCTTCAATTGTTTTAAAGAAGCGCTCTACCGTTCCCGCCGGCTATCCGCAAAACTGAGCGAATTCACCCGACAATGGGAGGCATGTTAAGAAAGTATCTCAAACACGGCACCATGCCCATGGCACCTGGTTTCGCCGCTGCGTCAACCCCGCAGACGATATGTCGAACGCTTGCGCATGTGAGCCGCGGCAGTATGAGCCTCATCTGACAAAAACAATTTCTCAAAAGCTCCGACCATAGGCGTTGCTGTAGATGGGCATTGGAGCACATCCTCTTTCCAATGCGGCAAAGGATTCTTCGGTTAGATATGTTGCTCCCTCTTATCACGTTCATTTGGCATACACACCTGGCAGGGTCATGGTAAAACAGGCACCTATTTCACGCATAGCGTTCCAATCGGGCGGAGCGAATGCTGGAATATCATGCAAGGCTACCACCAGCTGAGAGAGAGAGAGAGAGATAAAAAACATTATTTAAGAGTCGTTCGTTGTGAACTCCACACTGGACGGAGGTGGTTCTCTGTTCACGGGAATCCATATGCTGGTCTCGCCGCCTGGCTCCTGGTGACCAGCTGACGAAACTACACCACCACCACCTGAAAATGTGTGCTAGAAACAATGCCTGAAATTTGGGGCGATATGCCTGGAGCAAAGGGGATGACAAAAAAACGCACAATGAACGGCAATTTGAAAGTATCACTTAGCTTTTGACAATCGCAGCAAGGGTTTTGTCTGAACACGCTGCATTCTCAATATGAGTCATCAGGACAAACACCTTTTTGCATCCGGACAGTTTTCCCTGATTGTTCTCATCTCGCATGGAGCGTTCAGCTTGTGCCCGCTTGTACACCTTGTACACCTGATGCACCCTCTTCACCGTTCCATCAGCAGCGTTGATGTGGTATTTTTTCCTCAGGTTTTGCTGAACCGCGTATATGTGGACTGTCATGGGGACTGCGTCTTAGAAAATGCTCCCTCATAACGCGCTCCACAAGTGGAAAATAATCTGTCCGGTTATTTAATAAGATCCAGTGGAATCCTATCTGAAAACATTTTGGGGCACGCGCACCAAATTTAGCTATTGTTCAATCGCAAGCAAGCTATCGGTTCGCGTTCGAGACATCTCTACTGATATTTGGTGAACCGATTCAAGTACATATATTGGAACAAACAGAGCAAAGGTTATGTTCACGAAAAACAACAGCCTGTACATGAGATTGAAAGAAGTCAGCACACGCAGCACCCTGGTTAAATGCGTGTGCTTTTCCCCGCAGCATGCCAATACCAGCTGCACCCATTACAGCACTCGAGTCTGAATATTCCATTCTGCAAGCAACTGTGGATTGCCTGTCTAATATATGCGCGACAAAATTCTCGGAAAGCGTAAAAAGTGCCAGAAACAGGGAAGAAAACTTTATACTCCTTCTCCTCTCTTAGCTTGCCATCTCCGTTTTATCTTTGCCGATATCAAATGCTACCGTGAAACGTGTTTTCGGTCAAGTGTCAGAAAAAAAGTGACAGAAAAAAAACGTATATCTAACGGAGCCCAAGCAAGTATTCTCCGTGTTAGGTTTGCTTTGGCAAGAATCGGGGAATGTTGTAAAAGTTTTCAGCCAACGGAAGTGTTTTTTTCCCGGTTGAAATCTTGTATTCTGTATGGACCAAGTGGTGTCGCTGAGCGATGTTACTTACCTGGATCGGTGCTGTTTTTGACCTTGGCCCTCGCGCCGTTTTTGTCCTGTTGTGCCTACTGTGTTTTGTGGAGGCTCATGGGGAAGGTCTGTCTGATCCCAGCTGCGGCTGTTTTTTTTATGCAGGTGAAAGTTGAAAATGTCCCTGTGTACTCGCCCTCACTATGGTGTGCCACATAGGCAAGGTGTTTTATTTTTCTGGATCGTTGCCTATCACATAACAGGTGATGTTCCTTTACTCTTAAAAATTGAGAGCTTAAAAAATTTTTTATGTGTTCCATACATTGGGGCGAATTTTTGTCGTAATACGGTGGGAATGTTTTTGCATTGGGCGAAATTTTGGAGGGTTTGAATAGAAGATTGAGCGGTTTTTGTTGGAGCATCTGGTAACCCTGGTTCACGGGTGGTCTGCACCAGGACGCACCTCAGAAACTCTCCCACCCGTCGGTCGTCGGGCCCTTTCGCCGGGAGAACACGAACCAGTCAGCCATGTCACGTTAAGTATGTTACTGTATTGACTGTTTCTATCTTCGTATTTAATAAGTGTATTCGTTCAAATTTGTAAGTGTTAAATATCAGCCAATGTCATCAGTAAAGTATACCAGTTAACCTTAAAATTCTTTGACGTCGCGACTTCTTCACAGACGATCATCATGCTACCGTAGCGCAAGTTATTGGACAAATTTCGTCGTTACATTATTGTTGCTACGTCAGCCAATTACTGCAAAAAGTTGGGTTCATGTATTATATTCTGGTGAATGGAGTGGATACGCAGTTTAAGACTTCTTTGTTTCAACCGTTCTTTTTAATGATGTGGAGCAAGAAAAATACGTTTTTATTGCAATAAAATTATACCGGAAATACAGAAGACCACTACTAATCATCGACTCCCTCCTACGGTGGCTGTGGTTGCTACAAAATCAATGACGGCTACAGGTAGCAACAGCTTCTGCTTCTATGGAGACAGGATTTGAGTAGAGTACAGGTTCGGACACATTTTTGCTTTGTTGTTTCTTTTATGCCTTTTTCTGTCTGTAGAAGTGTTTAACCCTTAAAGGCCTAGCACGTGCATAATTACCTTTTTCGGAGCCTTCAAATAATGACGCTCCTCCGCGGGGTGTCGGTATCCGGCACATGTCCCTTAGACCGCAGCACTCGCCTTTTAGCGATTTCTTTATGTCAACACGAAATTATTTCTGTAGTAAATCGGCGGAAAAAAAAGTACGCAAACAAAACCGAACTGCTAACCGGAGGTTTTCTTTCTTCGTTTAGAGTCGCGCTTTTCAGGCAGAAAATCATAAGAAGCTTAGTCATTGTCAGGCAATTGTGTACAGAACTCCACTCTAATTGGGCTTTATTTTTGCTCACAAGTTTCTTAATGTCTGCTGCATCCAACATTCCTTACCTGTTTGTCTACTAAAAAGGTTTATTGCGTAATACACATCCGCAGCTTAGTCTCTTTTTGTGGGCTCCGTTCAGTAAGTTGCAATTTCTTCACGAACAAGGACTTTAAGCATCAAGCAGGCTGCCATCGCCATCTTGTATTCTCTGCCACGGAGAGCCGTTGTGCTAAGCCGATTTGCGGGCGATTGTTGGGAGGATGGAAATATCCTCGCACAGGCGGAAGCTGTTAGGAAATGCCGGCAGAAGAATTAAGTCAGGATTACCAACAACAAAGTTGTGGTCCCATAAAACTGTGCACACCGCAGAACTTATTCAGGAGAAAACGAAATGCTTAAGTGGGTAGGTGCACAGAACTTGAACTTCGTAAAAGGATTAAGAAAAGGAAAAGGAGGAGCTCGTTTGATGTACAGTAAGGCTGTTCGGCAAAACCGGGAAACAAATTTGGTAAAAAACAGGAATTTTACAAGGCAACCTAGTTTCCATTAAACGTCCATGTCAGCCAAGTTAGTGTGGATGCTCTGATAATTGGACATGTGTAATTTTACCCTTCTCTTCAGCTTCATACGTTCCAAATGCTGAATGAAAGCGCTGCAGAGAAAAATCTCTTTGAAACGAGTGCAGGTGTCCGACCTTGAGGATGCAGTGTTGTAGATCAACTAAAAATAGTTCGAGTGTACAGTTTTTCCAAATGGACGCTTCTTGGTATATGCAATTACGCGTTGTGATGTTGTGTTTAGTAGATTTCTTTCTTTACCTTTTTTGTTGCTGATATACGGTTTAGTTGGCTGCCTGGTCTTCGAATTATGTGCACCCTCTTACTGAACGCGCTATCACAGGCCAATGGGTATTCCAAACTTACAAAAAGACATTGTAGTAAAAAAAAACCACGGAACGTACCTTCAGCCCAGGCAGCACAGCAAGTCCTATTCTTGACCGGCCAACGTACGGCTGTTCTCCGGAATGCTCGGCCATCGGCAACAAACTGGCCAGCGTTGAACATAAGATAAACGGTTTGAATACAGCCACCAACCTCTGCGCACGTATTCGGGAGCCAATGTGCTTAACTTCGTCAGCTTTCGCTCGTTAATGGTCAACACGGTTCCCCTCGGCGGAAGTTACTCATACGTTATCTGGCGGATCAACCACAGGCAATGAACGGCACTTGCTCCAGCAACGTTCAATCAAAAGACAGGCGGCAGGTTTCCCACCACCGACTACACGCTTGTTGCTTGAAAACGGGTTTACAAAAGATGATCCTCCTGTGCACGGCCATCAGGCGACCGCTTTGTTTCCGCTTGCAGGGGAACACATGATGAATGGCTGTTGCCCAGTTCTAGAGTACTCGTGTTTCGTAGGCAGCCGTTGTTCAAAAGTTCTTTTGGAAACGTCCGTTATCTGGTGCGCTTATGAATCTGCACGCTCCTGCTCTTCGAAAGGTGAACGGCTGACGTCTGTCGCAGGTCTAGCACCACCCGTGCCCAATCGCCGGAATTCCGAAGGTCATGCGTGGACACGCACCCTTTTATCCGCAACGTAGAGCGGTCTATTTCCCGTCCAATGCCACAAAAAAGCAAGCATCGCTGCCTACTCGCAAGCGCGTGCTCAGTATGGTAGGGTGTTTTCACAGTAATGAACGTTAGTTGTCGAGTGATCTCCTTGAACGGGGAATATTTAGTCGGTCACCCAAACTCCTTGCGCACTCAAAACACAACAGAACCCCGAAAACTCTACGTACAGGTTCACGCTTAGATGAGGTTGGTACACAGTGCCGAAGAACAGAAAATGCAAGAAATAAGTCGCGAAGTTGACCAGCGACTGCAAATAGGACAGCCATGGCCGTATTGACGTTGTTTAGGCCATGCCATGGGTGCATAATGAGCAAAATTGAAGAGAGTGCGGTTGGTTTTTCCGCGTCTCTCACCGTGATTTGCGCGCCCACCGCTTCATGTGCACGTGTAATATTTGGCTCAGGTATTCTTGGCAGTGTAATCTAAACGTCGTGCAGATTTATTTCCACTGCTCCAAGAGTGTTGTAGGGTCTCCTTAAAGCAATATACATGGCACATTAGCAGTGTAAATATCTGTAGGTGCCTTGAACTGCCTTTCTTAGTTTGGCGACAGTGTGAGCTGTGCAGAGTTGTAACTTGTCCTTTTTTAGATGCGACGCATCTCTTGCTCAGAGGCATGTCCCTCCTGCGTCGGCGTCGGCGGCGTCCGCACGCCACCTGCGCATGCGCGACTCTCCTCCGGTCTTCTCTCCGACCGCTGTGCGCACCACTCTCACTCCGTCTCATTATCATAAACAACAGCTGCGTGCGCGTGCTTCGCTCGCTTCGCTCCGCTCCGGTCGCGCAAGTGCGCGCATGCGCGACTCTCCTCCGCTGCTCCTCTCCTTCAGGCGCTGTGAATATGTAGCGGGTAGCGCGCTGCTACGGTTCAGTCAGCGCTCGCTCTCGTTCGACTTCGCGTCACTTTACTTGCCGACTGCGTGCTTGACTTGATTCTTCCGATGAAGACGTCATGGAAGCGACGGTCCCTTCAGCGAATGCATCCTACGCGTTCACAACACGTTTCACGCGATTTAGCGAATGAACTCAATGGAATCACCAATTGAACCCCCCCCCCCCTGATGCGTCGCATCACATGAGGGTTCCCCTCGCAGGAAGATGGGCGTAATTTTTTTCTTTTTGTTTTGTGCTGCAGGTGCTCCTGAACATGGCAGCTGTGGTTCACATTGAAACTCTGTCCATGATCGCAGTAGCAGTTGCATCAAATGGAAGTAGCATCACTGTAGGAGCAGCAATTGAGAAAATAAATCTGCCTCACATTTTGTGATCAACAGTCTTTGTCAGTTGCTGAATATAATTGTTTCCTTAAAAGAACGAATGATTGCTGTTACGAGGTTATAAATTCTGAACTTGGCTGTAGAAACAGCTCGACCATACCAATTTTAGGGCTGGATGAAAGCTGCAGCACCACAATTAATATGCCTCTTGCAGTGGAACGGCCCGACGAGTATGTTGAATGGCTATAGTTCAACCATGGCTGAGCGGCTCTGGTTCAACAGCTGGCTCCCGAGCAAAGATGAATAGCCGTCGTCTGTAAAATTTGAACGGCCGTTGGTTGTTAAAGATTGAACGGCCGCCGGCCAATAAAAGAACGGCAAGACGACGGCAAAGCCTGGCGGGCGAAGGGCGGTTGTAGGCCCTTTGGCGATGCTTTGGTCAAAAGTGGACAGCTATTCAGCTTACACCATTGAATTTCAGCACACGGCCAAGGCCCACTTTTGAGTATGGGCTTTACACCCTGATGGAGCAACGGCCGAGCAGAAATTACCCGGCCAGAGATGGACAGCTCATGCTTAGCCGTACATGCTTGTGCTGTTTGGAAGTTAGGTAAATTAGTTACTTGCGACCGAATAGAAATATAAACTTAAAATCAGCATGTAGTTGTGGTTACTTAGCGTGCAGGCAATTAGAAAATCTCCCGCAAAATACTATAGGTTGGGAAGGGCTAATACAATAAAGAACCGTTTTATGATGATGATGGTTGGAGTTTTTTGGCGCAAGGCCAGCTGGGGCAAAGAGCGCCAAACAAAAGTATCTAAAAGGAAATAGTGCTACTACAGCAAAATAACAGTAAAATCAATCAACGGCAATGGTGATGGCTGGTGTATAGGGCCAGTTTTGATTGCGCATGATAGGAAATGAGGTTTAAAAAATTAACATCAGACAAATATTTAAAAACGCGTTGCACAGAGACCATGGTCATCATCATCATCATCACCAGCCTATCTACGCCCACTGCAGGGCAAAGGCCTCTCCCATTATTCTCCAATTACCTCGGTCCTGTGCCAACTGTGACCAATTTATCCCCGCAAACTTCTTGATCTCATCTGCCCATCTAACTTTCTGCCGCCCCCTGCAACGCTTGCCTTCTCTAGGGATCACCTCTGTTACCCTTAATGACCGGCGGTTATCTAGCCTTCGCATTACATGCCCTGCCCACGCCCATTTCTTCTTCTTAATTTCTACTAATATGTCTTTAACCCCAGTTTACTCCCTGACCCACTCCGCTCTCTTCTTGTCCCTTAATGTTACACCTATCATTTTCCGCTCCATTGCCCGCTGAGTCGTTCTCAATTTAAGTTGAACCCTCTTACTGAGCCTCCAAGTTTCTGCCCCGTAGGTGAGTACCGGTAAGATGCAGCTGTCATAGACTTTCTTCTTCAGCGACAATGGTAGGCTGCTATTCATTATCTGAGAATGTCTGCCATATGCCCCCCACCCCATTCTGATCCTTCTAATTATCTCTGCCTCATGGTTGGGATCTGGGGTCACAACTTGGCCTAAGTATATATATTCGCTTACCACTTCCACTGCCTCGCCATCTATCTCAAACTGCTGTGCTTTCCCGAGGTTATTGATCATTACTTTAGTTTTCTGCATATTAATTTTCAGGCCCACGGTTCTACTCTGTTCGCCCAGTGCGGAAAGCATGCTTTGCAATTCGTCCCCCGAGTTACTTAGCAAGGCAACGTCATCAGCAAATCTGAGGTTACTGAGGTATTCTCCATTAACCCTTACTCCCACCTGTTCCCAATCCAACGTTCTGAATACTTCTTGTAAGCAAGCTGTGAATAACATTGGAGAGATTGTGTCTCCTTGTCTGACACCCTTCCTTATAGGTATTTTACTGCTCTCCCTATGGAGGATGATGGTAGCTATAGACCCATTATAGATACAGTCGAACACGGATATATCGAACTCCAAGGGGATCGCGAAATAGTTCGATATATGAAAAATTCGATATAACAAATATGGGCCCTGAAACCTCACCTATGGCGGACGATCACTTACAGATCGTCGCATTCAAGAATGACAACTAATTCCGCACTCACGACGCAACAGGACGCTTTATTTCCGTGAAAAAAAAATCGCTGATCCTGGCCTGCTTCTCCGTCCTGGAAATTAAATTAAAGACACTGGTCTCGATCTTCTCGAGGCTGCACAACTAGAAAATTCCAGCAGTACGCTGCGCCTTCGCACACCATGCACAACACGTACGCAAAAGAAGAACAGCGCGCACGTACTACAAGAACTTTGAAGGTAACAATTCCAAGGCTCTCTCAACGGACTCCAACAAAGCGCTCGCGATGGTCATCTCCGAGAGAAACAGTGATATCCGAAAGGTGCGGGACAACTCGCCAAACAGCAGCAACAGCAGCAAAATGCAAAAGAAGGAGGACGCCGCCAGCGCCTTCGTTCCCTCTTCCCTTTCCCGAGACAACATCAGGGGAAGCCAGACCCAGAAAGAGAAAAAAAAAACTCTTTTTTCGGGAAGCCGTGGGACGTACGCAGCCGCAAAAAAAAGGACATTTTCCGAGCGTTCGGGCTTGTGCGCGTAGAGATATTTAGCATACCGGGCTCCGTCCGCTAACGCTACGGCGGCCGGTAGCGGGGCCCGACTGGGCAAGGGCAAATTCGTTCAGGTAGGGGGGATTAATTCCGCGAGCCAGTCTTCACCATGCCCCCGCATTCCTCTACATCCTCCTCAACCTCAATCGGGGGTGCAGCGACCGCCGAAGAGCACCTTCCTGCTCGCGCGGCGTTCGATATACCCAATGTCGGGAAAAATACGGTTCGATATAAACGTACGAATTCCTATACTTTTACACAGAATTTTCAAGGGGATAGTTTAGGAGTTCGATATAGACAATAATTCGATATACCCGTGTTCGATATATCCGTGTTCGACTGTATCCTCTAGTATTCTTACATAATGTTCATCTACCCCCTGGTTCCGCAATGCCTGAATGACTGCTAGGGTTTCGACCGAGTCAAATGCTTTCTCATAATCTATGAAGGCTATATATAGGGGTTCAGTATACTCAGCGCACTTCTCTATCACCTGATTGATCGTGTGAATATGGTCCATTGTTGAATAACCTTTACGGAACCCTGCTTGTTCTTTAGGTTGACTGAAATCTAAGGTTGCAGATATTCGGTTAGCGATTACCTTGGTAAATACCTTGTAGACGACTGACAGTAAGCTGATTGGCCTGTAATTTTTCAAGTCCTTCATGTCGCCTTTCTTATGGATTAGGATGATATTCGCGTTCTTCCAAGATTCCGGTACCATTGCGGTCATTAGGCAGTGCGTATACAAGTTTGCCAGTTTTTCAAGTACAATTTCTCCGCCATCCTTCATGAGGTCTGCTGTTATCTGATCCTCACCAGGTGCTTTGCCCCCTTTCATTTCTTTCAAAGCCTTCCTTACTTCTTCCGTCGTTACTGTGGGATGTCTATCTCATCTGAGCTACTGTCTCGTTCGGCATTATCCTGTATGTCCCGGCTACTGTACAGATCCCTATAGAACTCCTCGGCCACTGTGACTATTTTATCCCCATTTGTGATGACATTGCCTTGCTGATCCTTAAGTGCATACATCTGATTTTTCCCCACGCCAAGACGTCTCTTCACTGCTTTCAGGCTACCTCCGTTCTTTACAGCGTATTCGATCCTCTCCATATTATAACTTCCGTATGTCAGCTGTTTACGCTTATTGATTAACTTCGAGAGCTCGGCTAGTTCTATTCTGTCAGCTGCGGTAGAGATTCTCAAGGTTTGCCGTTTTCTGATTAGATCTTTCGTCTCCTGAGAAAGTTTACTAGTATCCTGTCTAGCCACAGTTCCCCCGACTTCTACTGCACACTCCGTGAGAATGCGTGTAAGGTTGTCGCTGGCTTCCTGTGTCGTAAGCTCGGCTTCCTCGTTAAGGGTGGAATATCGGTTCTGCGGCGCGATCCTGAATTCTTCTACTTACGTCTTACTGATAGCTCATTTATCGGCTTCTTACGTACTAGCTTGTTGCGGTCCCTCCTCAAATCTAGCCTAATTCGAGATCTTACCATACGGTGGTCACTACACCTAACCCTTCCGAGCACTTCCACATCCTGCACGACGCCAGGGTTATCGCATAATATGAGGTCTATTTCATTTTTGTGCTCCCCATTCGGGCTCCTCCAGGTCCACTTCCGACTCTCCCGTTTACAGAAGAAGGTATTCATTATGCGTAGGTTATTGCGTTCTGCAAACTCAACTAGTAGGTCCCCCCTGCTATTTCTACAGCCCAGACCATAGTTCCCAACTGCCTTGTCTCCAGCCTGATTCTTGCCTACTTTAGCATTGAAGTCCCCCATAACTACGGTATACTGCGTTTTTTACTTTAGCCATTGCCGATTCCACATCTTCATAGAAGCGTTCCACTACTTGGTCGTCGTGGCTGGATGTGGGCGCGTAGCCCTGCACCACCTTGAGCTTGTACCTCTTATTGAGCCTAATTACAAGACCTGCTGCCCTTTCGTTAATGCTATAGTATTCGTCTATGTTGCCAGCTATGCTTTTATTGACTAGAAATCCCACTCCCAGTTCTCTTCTGTCCTCTAGACCACGGTAACATAGGACGTGTCCATTTTTCAGCACCGTAAAGGCTTCGCCTGCCCTCCTAACCTCGCTAAGCCCTATTACATCCCATTTAATGCCCTCTAATTCCTCCAACAACAACACCTCGAGACTTGCTTCGCTAGATAAGGTTCGCGCGTTAAACGTTGCCAGGTTCAGATTCCATTGGCGCCTGTCCGGATCAGTGATTCTTAGCACCCTCTGCTGCGTCACAGGTCTGACCGCCGCCGTGGTCAGTTGCTTCGCAGCCGCTGGGGACTGAGGGCCGGGGGTTAATTGGCGTATTCATGGGAGGTTGTGGCCGTTACTACAACAGGGTGGCCAATCCTGCTCTGGTGAGGGAGTGCATTACCGGCAATGGTCGCCGGGTCAGGCCGCACCCAAGCCCCTTTGTGCAATTCCATCAATACGCGGTTTTTTTTTTTAATCCGGTGAGAATTGTCCGGCACCGGGATTCGAAACCACGGTCCTTCTGAACGCGAGGCGGGTGTTCTACCTCTACGCCATCGCTGCATCAAGGAGACCATGGTATTGTCACCGTGGTATTGTGACCATGGTATTTACAGACTTTACAGACAACGTATTCTATTACATCCCTTATACGTTTTGGGAGACCATGGTATTGTCACCCAAAACGTATAAGGGATGTAATAGAATACGTTGTCTGTAAAGTCTGTAAAGTTGATGCCCTGTTTTTGTCGAACTGCACAAAGGACAGGTCACAGGAAAAATCCCTGGCTTGCCATGGTGCAATAAAATCAATGATGGATGTCTTGTGGATGTATGAAAATGACACTGCTAGTTCAGAAGCTTCTGCTCTCACTCTGAGAGGGAACGGCATGGGAATAGATGGATGGTTTAAAATGAGCTGCTGTGAGGATGCATCATGAATCGTCGAGTTAAGAGGATGATTTGTCAGAGACATGATTTTAGAGGAATACAACAAGTCAGTGTATATCCTCTGGTGATACAGGGACCATTTGTGGCACTCTGCTTAGAGGCTTTCCACAGGGCTGGTGCGAAAGGCGCCACAAGCAGGGCGAAGCCCCAAATGCAGAACTGGGTCAAGCATTTTAACTGCCGTTTTCGTTGCAGACCCATATACGACGCTGCCCTAGTCTAAGTGAAATCCTACCAGTGCAGTATAAAGACGCATTAGTAGTAGTAGTAGCTGCTTGTCTGCACCGTGCGAGTGGTGAGAGACGACATTAAGGATATTCATAGTTTTTAGGCATTTTTGCTTAATCATTTTCATATGTGGAAGAAATGTTAGTTTGTTGTCGAATATTAGGCCTAAAAACTTGTGCTCCTTTTTTACAGGAATCGACATTCCGTTTAGAGTAATGTCAGGGTCCACATGCATCCCGCGAACACGGGGGAACACAACGCAAGTACTTTTGACGGGGTTCAGCTTAAAATCGTTTGTGCCCGCCCAGCCAGCAAGTTTGTTCACGCCGAGCTGGACGTGGCGTTCACAGATTGACATATTACATGATTTAAAAGATATTTGGACATAATCTACATAAACTGAACAAGAAATGGTTGGTGGCAATGCCTTACGGAGTGAGTTCATCTTCACTATGAAGAGTGTGCAGCTCAAAATACCTCCTTGAGGCGCGCCATTCCCCTGAACATGTACATTAGAAAGTGCACTACCAATTCTTACA
Source organism: Haemaphysalis longicornis (assembly GCA_013339765.2). Taxonomy (NCBI): domain Eukaryota; kingdom Metazoa; phylum Arthropoda; class Arachnida; order Ixodida; family Ixodidae; genus Haemaphysalis; species Haemaphysalis longicornis. The sequence continues at coordinate 3,225 of JABSTR010000841.1, read as the reverse complement.
CGGAAACGTCGTTCAGACATGAAACCCGAAAGAGTGCTAAGCATGTTGCCCGAAATACCGAAAGACTTCAAGTCACTCAAGATGCCATATCACCATGCCGTGTCATAGGCCTGTTCCATATCAAAAAAGACTGTAATGCAGAACTATTTGTGAATGAAGGCATCTTTTATGTAGGATTCCAACGCAACAAGCCTATCATTGGTGGAGCGCCCCGCCCTGAAGCCTGCCTGGCAGCCCTCGAGAAGACCGTTCTACTCAAGGAAGTACACGAGCCTGCGATTCATCATCTTCTCGAAGAGCTTCCACAGGCAGCTCGTCAGGGCTATAGGACGGTAACCTAAAGGGGACGACGGGTCCCTTTCCCTCTTTCAAAAAAACCACTACTATGGCCTCTTTCCAAGACTTTGGAATGTGCCCTGAAAGCCATATTGTATTATATAGATGTAGAAGTGTTTTGAGTGTGTCTGCGTGTAAGTTGCCTGTAACTACGTCACTCGACGGTACACACCTGGGTGTCTCATCGAGTTCTCTTTTTGAGTGGGACACGGGCCGGAGGCTGCACACCTCTGTAAACCATGCGGGGGCCTAAAGGGTGCTGATCCATTTCTCTGGGGGAGCTGGCATGCCCCTGTAACCCTGATTCTGGGGAGCGCGAGTGCCGAGTTACGGAGGGTGGTAGAACTGGCCCTCCAGGGTGGCCCCAACCTCCACGAGGTTCCCGCTGGGAAACGGCGGAACTTCCGAAAGGGGGTGAAGCTGGCTAATAGGGGTCACCCACTGGCTGCGCGGCATTGGACGGCAGTCGCAGGGTGGAAAAAAAGGTATCGATCCTTAAGCAGCCAGGGCAATTTACCGCGGGTCTGCACACCCCCCTGCCGGGAGAGACGGGCGGTTTTGTTTTTGTGTATGTGATGTTGTGTATGTGATGTTGTCTCGGCCTGGAACTGAGGGTTTACACGTGCTCAGAGCTGCCCTCAGCTCATGTAGTGACACGGCCGCTGGATCAAAGCGCACAAGGTGCGGCCTGCTGCGTGGAGCCGCCGCGCATTGGCGAGGGAGGGCGAGCGTTGTTGACAGTTGCGGCCGCAAGTTTCGCGGGGGGCGCTAGTAGTAGGGGACACACCGAAGAGGCGCGGTAAGGCAAACGCGGCATTTTCGCGCCAATTTCGCGCCGCGGAATGAGGGGTACATGCTCCCAACAAATATAGTCGTGTTCAGCTTGATGCGATCTGCCTCACAGTCCAGCTAGGTAGTTAGAGCGGTCAGTTAGTATGCCGAAAAACTGCTGTGTTCCACGGTGCACGTCGAACGCAAGAAAAAATCCCGGTTTGAGCTACCATGAATTTCCATCAAGCGCTGAACGACGGCAAGCGTGGCTCACCAACATCTCCCGGCAGGGATCTGGCGGAAAAGAAACGAGGTGGGTACCCAGTGACCACTCTTCGGTTTGTTCCCTTCACTTCACCGAAAATGACTATAAGAAAGGCACCAAACTGCGAATGCTCCTGCCAACTGCTATCCCGACGGTGTTCCCCAATTACCCGTCCTATATGCAAAAGCCAAGCGCTCCAAGGATAAGAAAGTGGCCTCGACGAGAAGTAGCAGATGGCGGTTCATCAGCTTGCGCGAAAAATAGTGCACGAAATGGCCCAGATGAAAGCATGCATGAAGATGTCGAGCCTGATCTCTTCGGAGATCAAGAACATGTTGCACCAAGCGGGTCTTCGGAGGGAACGTGTGACTGTGCATTGCCTGCTGATAGCATGTGCCAAACCAGTTCATGTACAGATAAAATGTCTCAAACAGACCTTGACCTTAAGCGGGTGATAGAGGATGCGAAGAAAACGACGAACCGCCTGCAGCGGAAAATTTCCCGTCTCAATCAGTCACTGCAGACGCTCCAAAGCCAGCACGATACGGTTCGTGAACGGCTTCAAGCTTTCGAAAGCAACAAAGAAATCGCCTGTTTTATGAGTGTACTAGTAGCCGCAGACGAAGGCCACAAAACCGCCGAATTTATCAAGAATCAAGTGTCCAATTTCGCTTCCAAGAAGCCAGCGTACAGTGAATCAATTCTGAGGGAGTGCGTGCTCTGGAAAGCGTGCTCCAACAAAGGTTACGATTATGTAAGAACAAGAGGCCTGTTCAAGTTGCCTTGTCGTGCCCCCCACACTACAGAAGTACATCGGGCACACAACAGGCGAAAATAGGCGTCACATCACTCATAACAGAACGCCTACGCGCAGAGTTTCAAGCGCTACAAGTCGAACAAGAAATCTTCTGCTCCCTAATCATAGATGAAATGGCGATACAGCAGAAGTTATGTACGATCGCCAACTTGATAAGGTTTTCGGCCTCGTTGACATGGGTCTGAACAGCAATCATGTGCAACACCTGAAGTGGCGAACAGGTTATTGTGCTTCGTCCTGCGAGGGCTATCAACTGCCTATGTGATACCAGTTGGGTACTTTACCCGGTGCTCAGAAGTGAGCAACTTCGTTCTATGACAATGAATGTCATGAAGGCAGTCGAAGATGTGGGTTTCCGTGTGACAAGGATTGTTACCGACAATCGCCAGTCAAATGTTGCGCTCTTCAAGAGCTTTCCGAGGACGGAACGCTTGTGCATGTAGTGCCACATCCATTGAGACAAGGTGATCCTCTTTTTTTGTCTTTCGATCCGAATCACCTTATCAAGAACCTCAGAAATAATCTTTTGGAAAGAGAGATGATGGACGGAGATGATCTAATTCAAGTGGACTGTACTTGAAGAAGCTACTCAGCATTCAGTCACAGCTACTCGTAAAGCCAGTGAGGTTCCTAAACACAGTCACACGTTGAACGACACAACCTAGAAAAGATGAAAGTGTCAAGGGCTACGCAAGTTTTCTCCCCAGTCGTAATAGCAACGCTTGATTTCCTACAAGAAAACCCGCAATGCCACCCTGATGCGAAGATATTTCAGGACTGTTTGCCCACCATTCACATTCTGTGAAAATGGTGTCGAAGTGGTATGACCTTCACAAATATTGGCGCTGTGAAGCCGCGCGGTCAAAGTGAAGAACCATTCTACTTGATCGACGACGACCGTCTTTCGTGGCTTGAAGTAGACTTCGTCACGTACATCGAGGAGATACAGCTTTCTGGTGGCAAAAACAAAAAAGAAATGACGAAAGAAAATGCGAAGCCAATTATATGACCACGAGGTCAACTGTGGCATTGATTC